>JABEYC010000742.1:0-41772 GCA_013266195.1 Fusarium zealandicum | reverse complement strand
AGCCGCCGCCGAAGCAGCCGCTGCCGAAGCAGAAAACGCTGCGGCTGAAGAATCTGCCGCAGCAGCCCAGGCCGCTGCCGAGGCTGAAGCAGCAGTACAGGCAGTAGTAGATCCTGGGGCAGAAGAAGCCGCTAAGGAAGACGAGGAGCTAGCTGTTCTTAAGGCCAAGAAGACCAAAAAGGGAAAGCTCACTAAGAAAGAAACAGAACGGTTCACTGTCCTAGTTGGTAATGTCGTCAAACGAGCCCAAGCTAAGGCCGCCAAGCGGGCTGAGGAGGCTGCCGCGCAAGAAGCAGAAGCTGAAGCTGCTAAAGAAGCCGAGGAGGCCGCAGGTCACGAGGCCGAAGAGCAGGCAGCACGTGAGGCCGAGGCCACGGCTATTGCCGAAGAGGAACAAGAACTTGCTGATTTGACTGCAAAGAAAGTCAAGCGCAACGGCAAGCTACCCAAGAAGGATGTCGAGCGTCTCAATATTCTTACCCAGAAGGCCCAAGAACGGGCTGAACAAGCAGCAGCAAAGGAGACAGAAGAGGCCGCCGCGGCCGAGGGAGTCACAGAGGAGCCATTGGTAGCGGAGGAGCCAACTGAAGAGACGCCTGCAGAAACAGCTGAGGAGCCACCTGAGCAGCCCCCCGAGACCGAAGATGTTGCAGCGCAGGAGGCCGCCGACGCCGAAGTTGCCGCTGTTGCAGAGGAAGAGACGGAAATAGCGACCCTAGAAGCGAAGAAGGCTAAGAAGGGCAAGCTTGGCAAGAAGGACACAGACAGACTCAATGTCCTTACTGAAAGAGCTGCACAACGACAAACCGCTAAAGAAGCCGAGGAGGCCGCTGTAGCGGAGGCCGCGGCAGCTGAAGCAGAAGCAGCAGCAGCTCGGGAAGTGGAGGCAGCGGAAGCGGAAGCAGCAGCAGCTCGGGAAGCAGAGGCTGCTGTAGCCGCCCAAGAAGACGCAGAGCTCGCTGCGCTCGATGCGAAAAAGGCCAAAAAGGGGAAGCTTACCAAGAAAGATACTGAACGATTCAACATCCTTACCGAGAATGCGACGCAACGACAGGCTGTCAAGGAAGCTGAAGACGCTACCGCCGCCGCTGCTGAAGTTGAGGATCAAGCTGCTAAGGAGGCAGAGGAGGCTGCGGCTGCTGCTGCCGCTGGAGAGCAAGCTGCCAAGGAAGCTGAGGAAGCTGCGGCTGCAGAGGAGGCCGCAGCAGCAGAGGCCGCAGAAGCAGAAGCAGCAGCCTCACGCGAACTCGAGGCTGCTGCCATCGCTAAGGAAGAAGACGAGCTGATTGCATTGTCTGCTAAGAAGACTAAGAAGGGAAAGCTCGGGAAGAAAGACGCTGACCGTTTCGATCTTCTCACCAAGAACGCAACGAAACGAGCCCAAGAAGCAGCAGATGCACAAGCTAGTCAGGAGGCTGAAGATACACCAGCACCTGAGGCTGAACCCGAAGAATCACCCCCTGAAGAAGCCGTTGATATCCCTGCTGCAGAAACTGATGAGGCTGCTGGAAATGAAGCTGCCGAGGCCGAAGAAACCGCTGCGCGTGAAGCTGTCGAGGCTGAGGCCGCAGTTATCGTCGAAGAAGAGGCTGAACTTAGTCAGTTATCTGCAAAGAAAGAAAGGAAAGGAAGGCTTGGCAAGAAAGATACCGACCGATTCAACCTCCTCACTGAAAACGCTACCAAGCGGGCAGACAAAGCAGCAGCAGAAGTCGACGAGGCTGCAGCCCGAGAAGCCGAGGAGGCCGCAGCCAAGGAAGCTGAAGAAGCCCTCGCTGCTGAAGCTGCTGCCGCGGAGGAAACCGCTACCAAAGAGGCCGCTGAAGCTGAAGCCATTGCTATCGCTGACGAGGAGGCTGAATTAGCTACCTTGACAGCCAAGAAGGCAAAGAAGGGCAAGCTTTTGAAAAAGGAGGTAGAACGGTTCAACCTTCTCACCGATAACGCGGCCAAACGGGCAGACAAGGCCGCAGAAGCTGCTGCTCAAGAGGCTGAGGAGCAAGCAGCTAAGGACGCCGAAGAGGCTGCTGCTGCTCAAGAGGCTGCAGCCAGAGAGGCTGCAGAGGCTGCAGAGGCCGAAGCTGCTGCTATTGCTCAAGAGGAGGTCGAGCTCGAGGCTCTAGTAGCGAAGAAAACAAAGAGAGGCAAGCTTGGCAAGAAGGATACTGACCGCCTCAACTTGCTTACCGAGAATGCATCTCAGAGGGCTGAGAAGGCTGCGGAGGAACAAGCCGCCGTCGCCGACCTTGCGGATGTTGCTGAGCCTGAGGTCGAGGTCCCACCCCCTGAAGAAGCTCCAGAGCCGGACGCAGAGCCGGACCAAGAGCTAGGGGATGCGCCTGTTCCAGAAGAGACCGAGGCCGAAGATGCTGCCGCTGCCGCCACCGAGGAAGCTGCTGCCCACGAAGCTGCTGAAGCCGAGGCAGCAGTAATTGCTGCAGAAGAAAAAGAGTTGGCTGATTTGGAAGCGAAGAAGGCCAAGAAAGGCAAACTGGGCAAAAAGGATATCGACCGCTTCAAAATCCTCACAGAAAGGAAAACGGATAGGGATGCGAAGTTTGCCGAGGAGCAAGCAGCAAGAGAAGCTGAAGAAGCTGCTGCTGCTGCTGCCGCCGCTGCCGAGGCCATAGCCACCGAAGACACCGAAGACATTGCAGCCGCCGAAGACATTGCAGCCGCTGAAGCCGAGGCTTCCGCTGTGGCCGCTGCCGAAGAGAATGAGCTAGTTGCACTTCAGGCTAAAAAGGAGAAGAAGGGCAAGCTAGGCAAGAAGGATGCAGAACGTCAGAATCTTCTTACCGAGAACAAGGCTGCTAGAGAGGCAAAGGCGGCAGAAGAACAAGCCGCTAAGGAGGCTGAGGAGCAGGCAATTAATGAAGCTGAAGAACAAGCCGCTGCTGAGGCCGCTGCCGCTGAGGCCGCTGAAGTTGCTGCCGTAGCGGACGCTGAAGAGGCCGAGAAAGCCGCCGCAATTGCAGCCGAGGAAGACGAGTTAGCCCGCCTCTTAGCAAAGAAGGCAAAGAAGGGCAAGCTAGGGCGCAAGGACACCGAGCGATTCGATCTCTTGAGTGAGAACGTTGCCAGGAGAGCAGAGGAGCAAGCTGCTCTTGAAGCTGAAGAGGCAGTAGCAGCAGCAGCAGAAGAACCTGATATATTGGACGCCGAAGAAGCAGCAGCGGAGGTGGTTGAAGAGCCCACTCTGGAGGCTGAAGAGCCAGCCGAAGATCCAGCCCCTGATGCTGATGAAGAGGCTGCCAACGAGAATGCCGAGGCTGAAGCTGCCGCTGAGGAAGAGGAGCTTTCGGTACTTGAAGCGAAGAAAGCTCGGAAAGGCAAACTTGGCAGGAAAGACACAGATCGGTTTAACCTTTTGACCGAAAACGCAGCTCGACGCGCCGAGGACCAGGCTACACGTGAGGCTGAAGAACAAGCTGCCAGGGAAGCCGAAGAGGCCACGGCTGCTGCCGAAGCTGAAGCCGATGAAGCCGCCGCAAAAGAGGCCGCTGAAGCTGAAGAGACTGCCGCAAGGGAGGCCGCTGAAGCTGAAGCTGCCGCTGAGGAAGAAGAGCTTGCGGTACTTGAAGCGAAGAAAGCTCGGAAAGGTAAACTTGGCAGGAAAGACACAGATCGGCTTAACCTTTTGACCGAAAACGCAGCTCGACGCGCCGAGGACCGGGCTGCTAGAGAAGCTGAAGCTGCCGCCGCCGCTGAGGCTGAGGAACCAACTCCCGAGACCGAGGAAGCTACCGAGGCTGAACCTGCTGAAGCCGAACCTGAAGAGAACCTCGATACAGTTATAGAGGAGGCTGCGGCCGCAGAGGCTGCTGCGGAAGAGGCTGCCGAAGCTGAAGCCTCCGCCTTGGTCGCAGAGGAGGAGGCAGAGCTTGCGGCCTTGAACAAGAAGAAGCTTAAGAAGGGCAAGCTAGGCCGCAAGGACACAGAGCGGTTCGGCATATTAACCGACAATGCAGCCAATCGAGCTGAAGCCCAAGCAGCAAAGGAGGCAGAAGAAGCTGCTGCCGCTGAAACTGAAGCAGCAGATGCCGAAGTAGATAGAGAAGCAGCCCCTGCCGAGGAGGATGAGGAGGATGAGTTTGTGGACGCCGAAGAAGGTGAAGAAGATGAAGAGCTTCCAGAGGGGAGGGAAGACGCCGAGGTTGGTGAGGAGGCGGAGGCGGAGGCGGAGGAGGCAGCGAATGAAGTTGACGAGGCAGAGGCTGAAGCTGCTGCCGCAGCCGAGGCTGAAGCAAAGGCTATTGCGATCGCAGAAGAAGAAGAAGCCGAGCTGGCAGTATTAGCCAAGAAGAAGGCCAAAAAAGGCAAGCTAGGCCGCAAGGATACCGAAAGATTCAATATCCTGACCACCAATGCCGCCAAGCGCACCGAAGAAGCTGCAGCGAGGCAGGCTGAGGCTGAGGCAGCAGCAGCCGCCGCCGTAGAAGCTGAAGAAGCCGAGGAAGAAGCTATTGATGAGCCTGAAGCAGATGTTGAAGTCGACATGGAGGCTGATGCTGAAGCTGAACCCGAGGCTGAACCCGAGGTCGAACCCGAGGCCGATCCCGAGGCCGAAGCTGCCGCTGCGGATGCCGAAGAAGCGGCGGCCAAGGAGGCAGAAGAAGCTGCTGCTGCCGAGGCCGCTGAGGCAGCTGAAGCAGAGGCTGCCATAATTGCACAAGAGGAGGATGAGCTGGCAGTATTGACCAAGAAAAAGGCCAAGAAGGGCAAGTTAGGCCGCAAGGATACCGAGAGATTCAACGTCTTAACAGATCACGCTATACAACGCGCCGAAGAAGCTGCAGCTGCCGAAGCAGAAGCTGCAGCTGCTGAAGCTGAAGAAGCTGTTGAGGAAGAAGCCGAGGAGGAGCCTGCTGAGCCTGAAGCCGATGCCGAAGATGAACCTGAGCCTGAGGCTGATCTTGAAGCTGAAGAGGCCGAGGAGGAATCTGCTGAGCCTGAAGCCGATGCTGAAGCCGACGCTGATGCTGATGCTGAAGCCGAAGCAGCAGCAGCACGGGAGGCTGAAGAGGCTGCTGCTGCTGAAGCACTCGCTGCGGCGATTGCGGATGAAGAAGCTGAGCTAGGGGCGTTAACCAAGAAAAAGGTGAAGAAAGGCAAACTGGGCCGCAAGGATACGGAGAGGTTTAATACCTTGACTGAGCACGCTAACACTCGTGCCAACGAAGCGGCAGCACGGGAGGCTGAGGCAGCCGAAGCTGAAGCCGAAGAAGCTGCTGCTGCGGAGGCTGAAGAGGCCGCTGCTGCGGAAGCCGAAGCCGAAGAAGCCGCTGCTGCAGAAGCTGAAGCCGAAGCCGCTGCTGCTGTGGAAGCTCAAGAGGCCGTTGCTAAGGAGGCCGAGGACGCTGCGATTGCAGAGGCAGAAACAGCAGAGCTCGAAACTCTAAAGGCCAAGAAGGCTAGAAGGGGTAAATTGGGCAGAAAAGACACAGAACGTATCAGGGTTCTAGAAGAAAATGAAGCTCAACGTGCTGAGGAACTTGTAGCCAAAGAGGCGGCTGCAGCAGAAGCAGAAGTAGATATTGATGACGCTCCCGAGGCCGAAGAAGAGGAAGAAGAGGACGAGGAGGGGGGGGATGAGGACGAGGAAGAAGAAGAAGAGGTAGTAGAGGATCCGGGGGCAGAGGACGCTAAAGCTACGATAGATGCGGAGCCTGCGGAGGTCGAAGAGGAAGCAGAGGAGGAAGCAGAGGAGGAAGCAGAGGAGGAAGCAGAGGAGGAAGATGAAGAGGAGGCGGAGGAGGAACCGGAGGAGGAACCGGAGGAGGAACCGGAGGAGGAACCGGAGGAGGAGGAGGAAGTCGTTGAAGCAGATGTCGCCGACGAAGACGTTGCTGAGGACGCTGCAGACGAAGCCGCCGAAGCCCCTGTTGAAGAGCCGGAGGAAGCTGAACCGGAGGCGCCTGCAGCCGCAGAGTTCATTGAAGTCGTTGACATGGCACCGAAAAAGCGCAGAAAGAGTCGAAAGACCAAGTCTCGGGGTGATGCGCCGCCGCCGCCGCCTGTCCCGGATCCGCCGGTGACTCCTCCGCCCGAAACCAAGCGTTCCCGAAAGGAACGGCCCAAGCTCCATCGCGAGGGCACCTCATGGGGGAAGCGGAGCGCTACAGCGCGAGAAGAGAGAGACACGCCGCCTAAATCTAGGTCAAGCAAGCACAAGCGCCGGGAAGACAGGACGTCGTCAAAGGCATCTTCATCAGACAAGGTTGAGAAGACTCCATCCCGGAACCGGACGACTGGTCTCTTTAGCACGCCGCCCATTACCCGGTCTACATCCACACGCGACAAGAGAGGCAGTGTCAGCAGCAAAGGTCGTCACTCGACTGGTGCACGCGGCCTCGCGTCGCCACCGCCCGAGGAGATCCCCGAAGAGGCGGACGACGTTCCCAGTGTGCACGAGCCAAAGAGGCGTCACAGGTCGCACAAGTCGCGATCCCGAGAGGACGATGATGCTGTCATGGTTGATGCTGAGGCCATGCCCGATAGACGTGAACGCCGCCGAAGACCGAAGCGTTCACACGACGATGATGCTGTTATGGTCGACGCTGGTACTCCTTCAGATACTCCTCTTCAGCGCAGTTTCTCAGGGGCCAAGAAGTCAACAGGTTTCTCTAGTCTATTCACTGGCCTGATGACACCCAAGTCAGAGCGTCCAGATCCGTTGCGGCGCCGTAACACCTATGCCACGACCGACGACGAGGCACTGCGTAGTGCGAAGATGGATGGCGATGCGGTAGTTGTTGATGCCGATCGCGAGGCAAGGCGTGCCGCACGCAGGGCTAAGCGTGCCGAGCGTGAAGCTACTGAGCGAGAGGCCACAGAACAGGACGAGCCCCAGCGCGCAGATGAGGAGGTGCGACGTGCCAGAGATGAAGCGCGGCGCGAGCGGCACCGACGACGCGAAACAGGGGATGGCCCGCGGCGCCACGAGGACAAGGATGCAAGGCGGGCTAAGCGACAGGCTGCTCGCGAACAGCGCGAAGAGGAGGAAAGACAGGCAGAGGAAGGGCGACGAATAGAGGAGGAACGGGAGGCTCGAAGAGCAGAGCGTCGACGTTTGCGCAAAGAACAGGAGGCCGCTGCTACTGCGGCTGCGACTGCAGAGGCGGACGAAGAACAGGCACGCCGAGCGGCGAGACAAGATCGCCGACGGACTCGTCAAGTCGACCCATCCGAAGACGAGTCGGAGCGACGACGCCGCCGCGAAGCCAGAAGAGCCGCTCGTGTGGTGGAAGACGAGGAAGGCGACCGCCGAAGGAGCCAGAGGCATCCCGAGCAATCGGCCGACGAGTATGGCCAACGAAGACCCCGCCGGCGTGACGAACGACAGGCACCACCAGCCTGGCCGCACTTGGGGACCTCGTCGTGGGTCAACGACCACTCGGATGCACCACCACCGCCCGAAACACCCGACGAGACTGGGCATGATGGTGGACAGACCGAAGATGAGCAGGCGCGCCTTGAAGCTCGCCGAGCTCGTCACCGTGCCAAGTATGGAGACGGGACACCAGATGACATCGACGAGCAACGGCGAGCAAGGCGTTCAAAGCGAGAAGAGCGCGAGAGAGAACGTGATGGTGATAGATACGGAGACAGGGAAAGGGACAGAGACCGTGACCGGGATCGAGATCGCCATCGCGAGCCCCGCGACAGGCGGCTAGGAGGCTCAGAAGGGAGCGACGAGCGGTATCACAGCCGGCGCGGCTCAACGTTTATGGACACAACGCCTCGGACAAGCTGGTGGAAGAAGCTCGCGGGATGATGGATGAACGATGCACGATGCAAGAGTGTTCTTTTGAGCGAGCGCGTTTCGGGCTGTCCTTTTTTATTGTTTCGGCCAACGACAAGCACTATTGACTATATCACGACAACCAGCACAATACGATGAGCATGACGGAATGGAGCATTGCAGGATATGGAAAGCATTTGGATTTTGAGCGAGGACGTACTCGGGCCATGTTGCCCAGCCCTTTGTCCCCCTGAGGGACCAACAGGCAGGACAGGGCGATTGTTGGACGATATGTATACCCAGGGAAGATGAGAGGATTTGGAAGATAGTGTGAGATTAAACAGAGTGTATCGAAGCATTGCATTGGTGAGTATGCCAATGGTGGAGGGAGCTGTATGAAGGGTGCCGGATCATTTGTTGAGATTTTGAAGATGTTGGATCGACATGGTTAAGTCTAGAGTTGAATACGATTTCATTGATGTTGATGTATTCTGGGCCGTTCATGATAGTCCTGAAACGGACCTCGGGGTTGATCACGATGATGAAGACGATGGACGGGCTTAGATCAGCGTGAGTTGATCCCGAATGATGGTTTATAAATCTTTCTTTTTTATAGGTCAAGGTACATACGGGGTTAATTTATAAAGACGATGGAGAATCATACTATATTGTAATGGATGTAAAGCTGGCGGACCGTATTCCGCATGCGGCTCGATAGGCTCTCCCGTCTTGACAAGATATTACTTTCTAGGTTAGGCTCGCCGTTTTAGAGGTTCATCTGTTGATCTGACCAGCTGTTCCCTGTCTTACTGTGACGCGCGCCTCCATCGTTGCCATCAGATCCCTACCTTACACGTTGCTCTCTCTCCCGCTCACTCCACTGGGCCTAGGCAACCCCAGTCGCACGCTGACGACACCTCAACATCCTCCCTCCTACAACCAAACGATACTCGACGACCACGGCCACCAGCACCAGCACCAGCACCACAGCGCAATCGCTATCAGACACCACCGATGAGGTGACCACCAGAAACAACGTCAGGCAGTTGACGACCGACGAGCTACAGATACTCCAACCATGGCCACGCCGGGCAAGGGCTCGTCGCGATGGGGCTCTTTTCTCTCGTCGGCCTTTGAGGGCGTCGAGAACCGCCTCGACAATCTGCTCGATGAGGACGAAGGGCAGAACAAGTCCCAGGGTCCGAATTATCAGCAGCAGCAGGGCATGAAGGTGCCGCAGCCACCACCGAGTCCTAGACCTGCCACCGCTGGTGCGTCGTCCACTCTTGTCTTGTCCCGGCTTCACTAATATTCGAATCTGCAGCAACCACCGCCCCAAAGACCAACCGTGCCAACGATCGCCTACAAGCCAGGCTGGCCAAAGCCCTGGCCGCCAGGACCTCCCAATCCTCCCCGCGCAGCTCCGTCGACCAACCCAGTCCAACCTCTACCGCCCGCGGCTCAGTGGACAGGGAGCGCCCTGCCAGCACCGAACCATTTATCAACGATGAAGCACCCGAAGCCCACAGAGCATTGGAGAGTGAGCATGCTGACCCTCGGCCTGTTGAGCCTCATGCTCCTGCAGCCGAGCCATCGCCCACTGTCGAAGCTCATCCTGACCCTGCAGAAGAATCTCCAACTGTCTCCCAGTATGACCAGAGGAATCAAGAAGCAGAAAAGGAGCATGTTCCAGAGAAAGTCGTCGTCGAGGAACCCGCCACAGAATCCATTGCAGAACCCAACAACCAAGCTATTGCGGCCGGAGCGACAGCAGACAAGTCCGAAATTCAACCTGATCCCGTAGTCCAGAAGCAACACAATGGGGAACTCGACGAGACACCAAAAGCAAACACCGATGCCCCCGCTGAGACCTCGCAAAGTGCTCAAGAGCCTGGTCAGGCCCACGTCGAACGATCAGAGGAAATTCAGGATTACATTGAACAAATCGAATCCCTTCAGGCTAAGCTACAGTATTTGTCCAAAAACGCTGCGGACGCGGCGAAGAAGGACGCAACCGACGCGGCTCCGGGCAGTGCGGAGCGCAAGCTGGCCGAGAAAGACGAGAAAATTGCTCTACTGATGGAGGAAGGACGAAGGCTGTCCAGCTCAGAGCAGAAGTTCCGGACCACAATTCGCAAGCTACGAACGCAGATTACAGACAATGAGAAACAAGTCAACGAGCTCAAGAAGGGCAAGGAGAAGGCGGTTACCGAAGCAGAGACCCTGCGCAAACGCATGAACAGCAAAGAGGAGCAGGAAAAGAAGAACGACGAGGTGCGAAAAGTGAGCGCAGCGCTCCAAAAGGAGATTGACGCTCTCAGGAAGGACAAGGCAGTCAAAGACGAGGCCTACCGGCGTTTAGAAAAGGAGTCAAAAACCAAGGCCGACCAGGCACAAGCCGCCCATACCGAGATGCTAAACAAGGCATTAGCTGCCGAAAAGGAGCGACAGACTGCGCTCGAGAACACAGTTGCCACACTACGAACAGAAAAGGAAGCGTTGGCCGAGAATTCACGTCTAGATGAGATTGAGTGGCAGGAGAAGCTGAACCGGGCCGTGGAACGAGGTCGCAACGTGGAAGAGGAGCTCAAGTTGGAGCTACGGGCCTCTGAGAGCAAACTCGAGGCAATGCGTGTGGCCGCTGAGGAGGCATCCTCGGGCTCGGGAGGAGATATCAAGTTGATACGACACATTGAGACCCTCCAATCGCAGTATGCCTCGGCCAGCGAGAATTGGCAAGGTATAGAAACCTCGCTCTTGACAAAGGCTGCCAACCTCGAAAAGGAGCGCGATGAGGCGCAGCGGCGAGAGTCTGAGATGCGCAAGAAGGCTCGCGACTCGGTAAGTTGACTTTTTCTTTCCATTTGAAGAGGCGGCCTAGGACATTTACTGACGGTTTATCAGGCCAGCCGATGTAAACGCCTCGAGGACGAACTGCAAGACGTCAGCCCAGCTCTCACAACGGCACAGCAGGAGCTTGAGGCCTGCCGCGAGCAGCTTGCTGCTATCAGAACCCAGCACAAGTCCACCGAGACTGCCCTCGAACAAGCTCGGGCTGATCTCGAAAAGCAGCAGTGGGCTGCGAACAGGGAGGTTTCCGTCGAGGCCGAGCGAAGACAATGGGCGGACGATGTTGCTGGGGCCACACCTAGGACCCAGAGCAGACCCGAGTCACCATTGCTCTCTGTCTCGCGCACTTTCAGCTCCGACCTCATCGGCCTCCCTGTGCCGGGTAGAACGCCACGACGGATACCTACACCGGGAAGCCAGGCGGACAGCGGTGGCGAGGGCTTCTTCTTTGGCCGACGAATGTCGAGTCAACCTCCGATCCGTCCGAGCGCGCTCTCCACGAGTGGACCCATGATGCCGCCGCCGCCGCCTCTCTCGCCCTTCGAGGTGCCCAGCGAATCACCTCGCGCATCCTCGCCGCCGCCAGATCGGGACGACGGTCTAGAGGACGGCGATCCTTCTTCCCCTCGCAACATGGCACAGGATATGATCTCGGTATCGACAGTTGGCGCCGGTCCGTCGGTACAGCTTGTGGAGAGGATGAGTGCCGCGATCCGCCGACTCGAGGCCGAGAAGGTGGCAGCCAAGGAAGAGATGGCACGGGTGTGTAGCCAGCGAGATGAGGCGCGGACGGACATTGTCGGGCTCATGAAAGACTTGGAGACGGTCAAGGGGGCTACTGCGCGCGTGACAGAGCTAGAGACCGAGGTAGACAACCTCAACTCGCGATACCAGACTACGCTAGAGATGCTAGGCGAGAAGAGCGAGCTTGTAGAGGAGCTGAAAGCTGACGTACAAGACGTCAAGGACATGTACCGAGAGTTGGTAGAGAGGACGGTGAAATAAGCGAGTTCATGACTTGAGGATGGATGGATGGATGGATGGATGTATGTATGGATGGTTGTTGGTTATTCTTTCTGGCATGTATTCCTAGCTACACGGACAGCTCGATTCCCTCGCGCTCGGCACCCTGCATCACATATCGGCGTACCTGTTTACGAAGAGTTAGACGGAGTTCATGGTATGGTGCGAAAAAGCCGAGGGTATTGATATGGCATGTCTCCATTTGGATAATCACGTACCTCCTTGTCCGGGGCGAGATCGAGGGCCGTCTCCTCTGCAGTGTTCTTGAGCGTGAAGTCGGCGCCTTCTTTGAGGAGAGCGACTGCAGTGTCTCCTGGTTATACACAGTCAGCGGGTATCGATAAAGAGGGAGCCCAAGAGTGTGCGCACCGTGGCCCTCTGCAACGGCGTGGTGGAGAGGTGTGTAGCCCTCGTTGTCGGTCGCGTCCAGGGGGCTTCGGTTTTTGAGGAGGAGGGCAACCATGGGTACGGAGCCAGCGGCAGCGGCGCGATGGATGGGATACTGGCCTCGGCGGTCGCGGACGCTGGTAGATGCGCCGTTGTCGAGGAGGATACGGGCGACGTCAAGGTTCTTCTTGGAGGCGACGAAGTGCAGGGCAGTCTGCGTAGTTGGGATGGGTCAGGACCAGATACATGAGTCAATGGCATAGAGAGTCACCTGTCCGCTAGAGTCTAGTCATGGTCAGCATGTTGAAGTATCCGATATACTTGGCATCTTACTCTTGAGGTTTATGTCGGCGTCCTTGGAGATGAGCAGTCTCAAGACGGCTTCACTCTCGGGGACACTGGCTGAGATCATGAGAGGAGACCAGCCACTGTCATCCTGCGGCTTCACATTAGCCCGTCACATCCTCTGGCATGACTCGTTCAAGTGATAAAGCTCACCTGGACATCCGCATCAAAGCTTCGCTGCTTGGCTAGCAGTTGAACAATGTCCAGGTTGTTGGATGACGCCGCCCAGTGAATAGGAGATCGACTATCATCGTCCTTGCGCTGGGATAGTTTTGGGTCCGACTTGAACAAAAGTCAATCTTGTAGCTGTAAACCATCGATCTAGCACAGAATTCTAACCTTGAGCAGTCCCTCGACCACAGTTACTGGGATGTATGTTAGCTAGATGATCTAAAGTGTCATCGAGAGTCTGGTCAGAGCTCACCCTGCCCCTCGCGAGCAGCTGTATGTAGAGGAAATTTGTCATTCTCGCGGTCCATTCTGATATCAAGAGAGATGGGAAATGAGTTACTAGAAATAAGAAAAAGATGGAGATTTGGATGTGATTAGTCGGATATCATGGTAGGCAGGCTGTAGCTGACCTTACGTAGGCCGCTGTAAGGTAGAGCTCTCCAGCGGGCAGCTGCCAGTGGCTGCCAGTGTGAGCTAGGTAGGTAGCTAACAGTCACTAGCTGCAAACTGTGGCGCAACGCCACACGCGGCTGTTCAGCCTTTACATCCCCAGTCGCAACTTTTGGGCTCTCTCTCTCAACATCAACTTTTCCAACGACGTTTTCCAATCACCAGGCAACGTCATCATGGAGACGCCCCAAGTCCCTCAAGATGCGCTTCAGCTTAGCGCGCTCGCCGCACAGAATGCCACCGCTTCCAGAACATTATACGCGAATGCCCCTGTGCAACCGTCGACGAAGCGACAGAAGGCCGGCGACGCGTCCGAGGACCCCATCATGAAGCGACGCTTCCGTACCGAATACGCCGATGTCGAGACATTACCGCCATCAATTGCCGCTAAGCTGCCCACCAAGCAGTCCGGGAAGAAGCTCGTCAAGGCTGGGGGGCCGGCTCGACCTGCCATGAAGCTGCTCGAGGGTGCGCCTGGCTCCGGCAAGTCTACATCTAGGACCGAGAGCGCGCCGCAGAACATGAGCCTCACAACGAGGGGCTCGACAGTCTTACAACAGCCGAAACCGGAATGGCACGCGCCCTGGAAGCTCATGAGGGTCATCTCGGGCCACTTGGGCTGGGTGCGCAGTCTGGCTGTCGAGCCCGGCAACAAGTGGTTTGCCAGCGGCGCCGGCGACCGAACCATCAAGATCTGGGACTTGGCGACGGGCTCACTAAAGCTGACGCTCACCGGCCACATCAGCACCGTCCGCGGCCTCGCCGTATCCCCGCGTCACCCCTACCTCTTCTCGTGCGGTGAGGACAAGATGGTCAAGTGCTGGGATCTCGAGACGAACAAGGTCATCCGCCATTACCACGGCCACCTCAGCGGCGTCTACACCCTCGCGCTGCACCCTACACTCGACGTTCTCGTCACAGGTGGTCGAGACGGTGTCGCCCGCGTCTGGGACATGCGCACCAGGAGCAACATCCACGTCCTCTCGGGCCACACCCAGACCGTCGCCGACCTCGTCTGTCAAGAGGCCGATCCCCAGGTCATCACGGGCTCGCTCGATTCCACCGTGAGGCTTTGGGATCTCGCGGCAGGCAAGGCGATGGGTGTGCTCACCCACCACAAGAAGGGCGTCCGCGCCCTGGCGACTCATCCTTCCGAGTTCACATTTGCCAGCGGCAGTACCGGGAGCATCAAACAGTGGAAGTGCCCCGAGGGTGCGTTTATGCAGAACTTTGAAGGGCACAACTCCATCATCAACACCATGAGCGTCAACGAGCAGAATGTCTTTTTCTCAGGAGGTAAGCCATGAATCTTAAGCCTTTGCATTTATTGTTATTCATTAGCTGATAATCTTGCTTTAGGTGACAATGGTTCCATGAGCTTCTGGGACTGGAAGACGGGCCATCGATTCCAGTCTCTCGATACTACTGCCCAGCCAGGTTCCCTCGACGCCGAGGCCGGCATCATGAGTTCTACCTTTGACCGGTCAGGACTGCGACTTATCTGTGGCGAGGCCGATAAAACGAGTAAGTTACTGATCAACCAATGACTCCAAAGCTGGTTCAAGTTTACTAACATGGCATAGTCAAAATCTGGAAGCAGGACGAGACTGCAACCGAGGAATCGCATCCCCTGGAATGGAAGCCAACTCTGGGGCGACGCAAGTTCTAGACGCACAGAAAAGTGCGGCGTCTAAGCGTGGATATTTCTGGCGTGCCCTTGGTGGGCTCTATATTACATCTATTATACACCGATACCCAAGGCTTTCAGGTCTCCGTCGTCGCGGAGAGCCATCTTTACTTCATCGTCTGCGATGGACAGACGTAATTTACTCGAACGCTCCGCACGCTGGGCCTCGAGATTGATCAAACCCGCGGCTACCAACTCAAGCGCCGCGGTGTGGATATGGCCGGGTCTGGTCATCGGGCGCTGCCCTCCCGTCTGCGTGCTCTTTAAGCCGTTGTTGAGGACGGCCGCCACGCCCGGGAGCGCCGGCGGAGCTCGGAGGCTTGCCCGGTGTATCTCATCCAGGGTTTCGCCAAAAGTCGTCTCGGCGAGGCCCGTCCTTCGGATGCGCAGCAGAAGCGCTGCTATGAGGAGTTTGGACATTAATGGGAGACCGCGAAGGTGTTGCTGGATGGGATTAGTGGTGGCCTCGTTGATGGCCTTTTTAATCGTGGCAATGGTGACACGCCCGACGCCCCTCGGCTGACCCTGAGACTCTCGCTTACTCGGGGTGGTGGGATCGCCCGGAGCGTCTGCCTCGGCGAGCTCGACGGCTCGACGGCAGATGTCGAGGGCTCTTCGAGCATCGCCGCTGACGGCGGCAACCTTACGGCTAGCAAATTGAATGGCGTCCGGGTCTACAATGTTTCCAGGGACTCCTTCTAATCGTGATTGGATGATCCTCATGAGTTGTTCGTGGTTGTAGCCGGGGAAAGTGATTCTCGTGAGACCTGTAGTTGTGTCAGTGGAACAGAATGGGTGCCTTGGTCAGTGTAAGAGGGCGCACCTAGTCGACTGCTAATCTTGTTGCTCAAAGTTCGCTCTGGAAGATCCATGGTGTTGGCAACTGCGAGAACGATCAAGCGACTGTGTCGCAACGTTGGCCAGTTGAAGAAGTTGTACATGACGGCCTGGTTCTTGGTAACCAGCTGGTCAAGCTCGTCCATGAGCACTACACAGGGGATGCGGCGTGGGCTAGGATTGCTAAACTCTCGCTCCAGCAGGTCAAGAGCCTGGGCTGGGCTGGCTCTCTGGCCCTTGAGGGCTTCCCAGAGGAGTGAGTACGACTGGTGAGGGTCCGTGATCTTCATGCCGTTGATCTCGACAAAGATAAAGTCGTCGAGCTCATCTGAGCCTACGGCCTCTTCAAGCCGGGAGATGACCTCGCGAACCGTCGCTGTCTTGCCTGTCCCTGGCGTGCCGGAGATGTAGATGCAGTTACCAGTGCCGTCCGAGATTGCGGCTTCGAGATGAGAGTAGACGAGGGAGAACTCTCCCTCTCGGCAGGGGAGGCTGGTCGGGACGGACGAGACATGCAAGCGGGAGCGGGCCATCTGGAAAGGTGAGGATTCGATGCGGCTGGGCGATAGTTTGCGAGTAGCCAAGGGCGTGAACTCGAGTCTCTTGCTTGCGCTCCTGTTCAACACTGTTAGTATTGCCGAGTTCAAGAATGGAGCGTCACCTGACTGACCTTTTTGTACGGGATCCTGGCTCTGCCTGGCTCCTTCGAGAAGTTGGTGTAGCCACTGTTGACCCCCGTCCCGTCTTGGTTGGAGTCTGGGGAGGATGGTATGCAGCGTCTACAGGGGATGGGCTTCGAGCTTTTCGGCGGCGGCGAGTGGCCTTTGTGCCGTTCTTGATCATATCCATCATGGTGAACAGGTCGTCCTCGCCACGGTACGTTTCCTCCCAGATAAACTCGTCCGTGTAGGTTGCGGTTCGGGTGTTGCAGCCGCGGCGGCAGATGAAGGTCTTGCCATGGTCGGGGTGGTTTCGAGGGATGCGGCTTTGAGGGTACTTTGTGAGAAAGACGTCCAAGGAGGTGACCTTTGCTTTGCCGTTGATGGAGGCTAGGGGGTTGATGTCCCATGATGGGGAGATGTAGAGCTCGTTCTAGGGGCTGTCAGTTAGAGAAGACTGGTGATAGCTTGATGGTGCTCGGTATTTACCCAGTAGTAGTCGGGCCGCTTCTTGTCCTTGTTTCGAATCTCCTTTTCGCTCGAGAACCACATAAAGTTGGCCGCCTTTTCGCCTTCCTCGTCGTCCTCGACAAACTCGCAGATGAGGGCAACCCAAGCCTCATTGGAGCCATCTGCCTTGAGCATGACGATGTCTCCGATGCGGCATTCGAACTGGCCTATCCTCGCGCCGATGATTCTGTCGCCCGTCACTTTTCTCCTTTTCCGATCGCTCTGGGGCTCGTCGCCTCGGTCTGCGGTTGGGGTGGTGTTGTAGATCCATTCCCACTCGAGTTCTTCGTTGGCGAGCTCATCGTCCGAGTCTTGGTGAGCTCCGCCCAGCAATTGACGCTGGGCCTTTGACGCTGGGATATTTGACGCCATTGCCGTGTCGTCGTCGGTGACGATAGCAGCTTGGATGATTAACGCGTCGTGGGAGACGCGACGGGGAAGAAGATGTGGTTGCTAGGGAGTATGCATGTAGCGGGGAGTTGCGTGATAGGTACGGAGTAGTACAGACACGGATGCACAGACTCTCGGCGAGCTCATACAAAAGTTGGGTTTTCAATGACTCAAAATGCCTGGTAGGGTGAAGAAATTCGACATTATTTAACACTCTGATTCGGCTATATTGCATCCATCGTTGAAGTAGAGGTCTTTGGCAAAAATGCACTAAATCTATAAGAGAGTTATGAACTTCTTCTAATTAAATGAAAGAGATATGAGACGACTATACCAAGATGTTTTAAAACCAACGACTACCTTACTAGTATTCGTGGCAGTAATTCTCATGTAGCTACAAAGGCGTATTAAACTGCCCGCTTGGTGTCGAATATCCCGTCCCTCAAGCTCTGCAGCTTTCTACGCTAATTAGCCTACGAACCTGCGACAGTTGAGTTCTGTTATAATCTATCTATCAGGGTATATCACCATAATTGTTAATTTATATTGCTATACTGAAACCCCTCTGGATTTACTTGTGTTATTCTAACTCCCAACCTCGGGCTATCTCCAATTCAGCTGTCTCGGTTTGTAAGTGGTTCGAGTGAGACGCTGGCATATGCAGGTCCCTAAGCTGAGCAGCACAGGTTAGCATGAAACGAGTAATTAGTTGATTGCACGCTGGCTGGGAGGCTTGATTCAAAAATAGACCATAAGTTACAGACCCGTAATATGGTTGAATGAAGAAAGCATTAGAAGGAGCGGGCTGGGCCTAATATGAAGCACCTTGGATGGCAATTGGCGGACGTGCATACAAAATAGGAAACTGCGAGTCACAGCCAGCAAACAGAAACAGCTAACCAGGCCAATTTCTTAACCTCAGGAGCAAACCTTTCATTCCATTCCATACCTACCTAGCCTTGGTACCTTACCTAAGGATGACGGGACTTAGGCTTGTCCAGCCTACCTAGTATTTAATCCTCTCGACTACAAAGAGCCAAACTTCCTCACCATCACCATCACCATCACCATCACCATCTCGAGGTTTCAGAGTCACTATTTCCAGCCTTTTCCTCCTTCTCCCACGATAACCGCCTTTTTCTAGTTTCACTTCAGTCCGAGTCCTTTGGAGTCATGCCTCGAAGACCAAAAGGCACTAGGCAAGGAGACTGCCCACAGGCGGCTCGAGATCACCACCCTAGAGGGTTTGCGACAAATAGAAAAGACCATATGCCAACAGCAAAGTCGATTCTCCAAGTCAGAGAAGACCATGTACGAAAAGCCGAGGACGACGAGTACCAGGGCTCTCCACCTTCCGACAAGAATCTGACTCAGGTAAGCCAAATGGTTCTCCATACAGGAGCGTGCTAACAAAACCACAAGTTGACCTATATACTCCCGGGAAAGCATCTACTCCCACAAGGCCTAGATGAGCTCGAGACCCTCAACAGCATTCGAAGGGCGCATAGGGTCTACATCACCCGCGAGAAGCCTAATGTTCTCGACATTCGCTGCGATTCAGCATATCGTCTGCAACAAGCTCTTCAGGCAATCAACTGGGCTATCCGTGATATGCGGCTCTCAAACGACCACTCTACCGTTCGGTTCTTAGTACAGAAGCCTACAAATGCCATCATTAGCGACATGATCAAAGCTGAACTTGGAATGCGGCCACACTTTGTATCTCGGAGTCCTCAATCAATCAGCAATGCTTCAGCCATGAACGGCCACTTGCAGCAGCTTGCAGCGGAAATCACAAACTCGGCCGAGAGTCTTATGGCGCTCAACAAGACCGTGGGTATGCGTGTTAACTTTGGCCACCTGGTGATCGGAAAGCGCAAGAAGGGGTCTCAGGATGAGATCAGCCACGATGATTTTGTCAAACTAATGGATATGTACACTGTCCGAGGCGGTGGAAGCTTTGAGACCAAGTAAGTATAGACTCATCACACGTAGCTTACAGCATCTAATCTTAGCAAGACTCCAGGATGCATCAAAGGCTGAGAAGTTCCTCCAGTTCCTTGTCAACTCGGAACAACTTGCTTGCAATGACCTAGGGGATGTAAAGAAAGACTGTGAGGTGACTGTTGTGGCACAGGGCCAGGAGATCAAGGCCAATGCAGAGAACATGCAGGGACAAAGGATGCAGCTGTCCATGGTCCGAACTACCAAGCCCGAGACTTGGGGACGTCTGAACTGGACGGTCGCTGCGCCCGACATGTAAGTTCCCTACTCCTTTGAATCGATTTAATGACTGGCTGACATGGCGACAGGCAGTACGACTGGAGCTTTAGAGTGGATGCTTGGGAAAAGGTAGACACTCCAACCGGATTCAAGGAGCTTGCTCAAAAAGTATGGCTTGTCGCCGATGCCAACGAAGACGCTCTCTTCAGTGTACCGCACATCAACACGGCCAGGCTGGCTATGCTTGACAATGAGATCAGTCAGATCCGGGTGAAGTCGTCTGCGAGGGTACCTTACCGGGAGACCCCTTACGCTATCGAGGTTAACGTCACAAAGACGCTGAAAGGATCACATACAAGAGGTGAGCCAGAAATCACCTGGGGTGTCGAGTTATATGCGCCTCATTGGGACGAGAGCGTCAATCATGCGAGCGGGGGACGCAAGAACTGGGGCAAGAAAATGGAGAACATCTGGTGGGATGAAGGCCCGGACGTCAAGTCCAGGCTCGGGGGCTTCTTTGGGACCATCTTGGAGGTCCAGGCCCTCCTGAACAGAGCAGGCCTCGACGCCGCCTCGCCTTAGCGAGCACCCGATGGCATTTGTGCCTTGGCGAGGGGATTTCCCCTGGCTCCCTTCAGAGGCCCCGTCTATTTCCTATCACAAACTGCAGATATATGCCGGATATTCTTTCGTCTTCAAGACTGCTGTTCACCTTGCTGTCCTTGCGATGCCATAATCTTTTGTCTCAGAACTGGTTCACATTCTTGTTAGCCACGTACACGCCGGCTGTCTTAGTTGAAACTTACCCTCCTCAATTGTTCGTGCGTTTGTCTGTTTTCGTTGCACAATGAGCTCGAGGTCCTTCATATTTGTACCGAGCTCCTCGACCTTGGCTTCGTAAAACTTCTCAGCAGACTTGAGTTTCTGCGCAACAGTCAGTCATCATATCCACCTGGTGAAGGGATCTCTTAACCCACCTTTTCCACCAGGAAGCCAGTACCCACGTCCACCAGAACAGTATCAGCGTCCGAGAGCTCTCCTCGAACGTATAATGAGTTGGTCAGAGGGACCAGGACCGAGCCGGTTCCTAAAAGGTGTTAGGCGCCATGTCGGCTGGAGATCGTAGGGGAGGCTCGGTTGCCAGCGCGCAGAAAGATTTCGCTTGTAGGGGGAGATATAGCGCACCTTCGGGGGCGGAGGATCGACTCTTGACGCATCTTAGACAGTCCTTGAACTTGTTCTGGGCGCCATGAAGCTGCGCAAACGACGAGGTCAGATGCTCAAGCTCCTCGTCGAGCTGCTTCTTGACCTGGGCGAGCTGTTGGGGCTCGAGGGTATCGAGGTTGACTGTGTCGCGGATATGTTAGCGTATGCGGTGCTGTAGTTCATGGCGCGATCGGTTTCGGTACCTGTCTCTTGCTTTCCGGCCATTTTGGCGTGGTTTCAGGCGTATCTTCGCAAGAAGTCGTCGTTGTCGTCGTAGGGTTGAGGTGAGTGCTCGTCTTGATGCCCCTCCAGGGTTTCGGGCTTCATGAATATTATGACGTGGGGTTACTGAATTCTACTAACGGGGATGTTGAACAAGGCCGCATGGAACACAACCCGAACTTTGACGAGGAATGGTAAATAATTTGATACCAATTGCTTGATGGTATATCTTGATACATTAACTATGTAGCATACATGTGTTTTACAACCCAAACAAGCTATCCAAGAGCATCATAGTTTACAGCCTATCCAGCAAGCCGGAGATGAACCCAGGTAGCTCTTTAATGTCGACGTTGTCCTTGACCGAGAGTCGCCTGCATTGAACCTCACAAGCACCGTCCTTGAAGGCTTTGCCTAGAATAACCACGACTGGATATCCAACCATTTCGGCATCGTTCATCTTCCAGCCAAACGACTGGTTTCGGTCGTCGAGGACAACGTCAAAGCCAGATTGCGAGCGGTTGCCGGCTACGAGGTTGTCGTACATGTTGAGAGACTCTTCGGCCAGTCCCGTTGTCGGGATGATCGCCACCTCAAAGGGGGCGATAGCTCGTGGCCAGTTCAACCCCCGCTCGTCAGCGAGGACCTCGGCCACGGCGCCAAAGATCCTTGAGACTCCAACGCCGTGACATCCCATCTGTACAGGGACACGGCTACCTGGAGCTAATCCTTCCTTCATGGCCGCCTCAGGAATCGCACGCTGAGGAAGCGTGACGCATGTCTCGAGAGGCACCGAGTATCGAGTCCCAAGGTGGAACGTGTGGCCACACTCTAGGGCCCGGTGAATCTTCAAGGTTCCCTTTTCACACCGAGGACAGCTGTCGCCGTCAGCAATGCGCACCAAGTTCAGTCGCTCGGCTGAACCTGAGCCGCCGATGGAAGAGTGCTCTACCTCGCGAGCTGCGAGGCTCTCGGGCAACAAGGGGAGCTGGTCTCGAAGACTCTCAAAGGACGGGGCAAGTCTAGCGTCAATGACATTGATGACCTGCGGTTTCCCACTTTCAAATGCTTCATTCCAGAAAGGTAGGGCGTCGTCGATGCTGGTGTCCAGCTCCGAGACAGCCGATTTCACCGCATGGAGGTTAAGGTCGCTATCGGCAAACGCCTCTGACGGCTGGGGATACCATGCGTTGATGAGGATCTTTCGGTCTTTGGAGATGCCCCGCCAGACACGAACTTGAGGTGCAGAGTAGGATGTGCTGACGTTACTCTTTATAGATGGCGACCGAGCAGTTGCCACTTCATCATTGGCTGTGTACCCGCAAGAGTCGCAGTTCACAACGGTATCCTCGCCAACAGCACTGGGTAGATGGTACTCATGGCTGAGATCACCGCCCATATCACCCGAGCTTGCCTCCGCCACAAGATAAGGCAGCTTCAGCTCGTCAAAAAAGGCACGGTATGCTTTAGACACCTGATGGTACGTCTCGATAGCAGCACTGGTCGTGAGATCAAAGGTGTAAAGGTCCTTCATGAGGAACTCCCGGGAACGCAAAAGACCATGGCGAGGGCGGCGCTCATCGCGGTACTTTCGGGCTGAAACTCGCATTAGGAGGCATGATGTCTGAGAGTAATAGGCGTCTCACTAATTTGGTATAGTCGGATAGGTAGTTCCTTGTATGACTTGAGCGTCGCGGCTACAAGAGTGGTGATTTCTTCCTCATGGGTAGGAGAGAGGATGAGGGGCACCTCTTTGCGATCCGTGAGTCGGAAGAGCTTGCCAAGTCAGTAGCTGCTGTTTGAGACTGGGCATGGCATAACTACCTCTGGTGCAACACGATCCAAGCGATCACTCCTTCGCCACAGGTCTTCTGACGAGATGCTTGAGAGGGACAGGCGAGACGCCCCTATAGTGATCGATGTTAACAGTAGACTATACTAGATTGACGAGAGGGTACGGACCAACTGAGCGCATGTACTTATCAAGCAGCTTCTCTATCTTATCCTGAACCCGAAGGCCTAGAGGGAGTAGTTGAAAGATACCTGAGTGAGCCTACGTCGAGGCATCAGTAAATGTAGTCTCCAGACCTCATACATCGCCATACCTGACGAAGGAAACCACCTCGAACGAGTTTTCCGTGTCCGACTGGGAACAAATTAGCTCATGTATACCCCATAGAGTAAGACTCGAGATCTTACACTCATCTTCGCTGGCTGTGATGCCGCCTGTTGGAACCCATGTCGTGGATAGGGTGGAGCGAGGCAAGGCAGCTCTAGTTACGCTCGAGGCTCTCAATTGAAGGGCAATAGGGCTTCTCCGGGCAATAGCGCCACCAACACGGCACAGTCCTGGAGTGATCATGACTTGCAGGCCGTTGTATAGTCCAGCCCTCAGTTCAAGCAACCATTGTTGGCGTAAAGCCGTTGGTGAATCGTTCTTTAGGCTTTCTCGATGGATCGGAAGAGCTTCCGTCTACCGGAACAGGTGGAGCTCTGCCGCTGACAGCCGCAGTGTGCATTAGCGCCATCCAGACGCGCTAAGCGCAAGACGTGGGGTGGGGCACCTCTGGAAAAATGCACCGCCAAAAAAAAAGTTCGAAGTGCTTGGGCGCATTCTCATTGAGACTTTCCATCCGAGATTTTCAGACCTTAACACAACTTCAGCAACATGGCCAAGCCTTCTAAAAAGGGCAAGGGCCCCCGGAAGTCACAGAACGGGCCAGGGCTTGACCCAAATGCCCTAGATCAGCTCACGTCTACAATTGACAAGAAGCTGAACTCTAGCGACAACAAGCGAAAGCAGCCTCCGACAAGAGATGCAAGCGACCAGCACCAAAAGAGGCAGCGGAATTCCGAGGGCGCATCTTCCGACAAGAAGAGCTCCAAGATCGACAACGATGCTCTTCTAGAGGAAATCAAGGCGCTTGGGGGTGACGAGCGTGACTTGGAACTCATCAAGGACATTGATTCGGATGATGAAGACTTTACTCAGGACTCCAAGGCCGTCGACAAGAGCTTGAAGGATGAACTCGCCGCCCTTTCCAAGCAGCTTGGGTTTGCAGAGGTTGAAGTGAGTGAAGCAAGTGAGGATGAAGAGGAAGAGGAGGAAGACGACGCTGAAGAGGAAGACGACGACGAGTTTGATGAGGTTGAAACCGCCAAGGCCAAGGAACCCGCCCCCAAAAAGTTTGGCAACTTGGTAAGTCGAGCCGAGACTTTGGTGACGTCTCTGACGACTAACAGTGAAGTAGGCTTTTGAGCCCCGAGCAGACTGGCATTCTGCCGAGTTGCGAAAGCTCCCAGGGCTGATCGATGACGGCCCCAGCTCTTTCAAAGGATCAGTCGAGGCCCTGAAGCAATATGCACAGACACTCTTGGAGGAAGATGCCACCAAGTACAGGAGTAGCCTCTTTGCTTCGTCTTCTCACAAGTTCTTGTCGACGATCATGTCTTCCGGTACGCTCACTGACAAGGTCTCTGCCCTTACTCTCGCCGTCCAAGAGTCTCCGGTCCACAACATCCGGGCTTTCGATGCTCTGATGAGCCTGGCCTCCAAGAAGAGTCGAGGACAAGCCCTTGGTGCCATCGGTGCACTTGTCGATTTGCTAGGCCCGGGTACTTTGTTGCCAGCTGACCGCCGCCTGCGACCCTTTCACGCCCAGCCCGGCCTGCTCGGCACTCTGCAGCGAAATCCCGCTGCAGCCTGGATTCGCGGCAATCCACTGCCTGGCAAGATCACACCTGGTCATCTGATCGCGTGGGTTTATGAAGATTGGCTCAAGGAGACGTATTTCCGTCTGATTCAATTGCTCGAGTCCTGGTGCTCAGACGAGATCGAGTACTCTCGCACCCGCGCTCTCGACTTTGTCTATGGCCTTCTCAAGGAGAAGCCTGAGCAGGAGTCCAACCTTCTTCGACTGTTGGTCAACAAGCTCGGTGACCGAGATCGCAAGATCTCCTCACGAGCGTCTTACCTCTTGCTCCAGATGCAGAACTCGCATCCTGGTATGAAACCAATTATTGTACGAATGGTTGAGCAGGAGATCCTGCTTCACCCCTCCCAGGACCACCGGTCAAAGTACTACGCGATCAACACTCTCAACCAAACTATTCTGAGCAGTAAAGAGCCCGCCGTGGCTGAGGCCTTGATGCGTATCTACTTCGACCTCTTTACCATTATCCTCAAGACCGGAACCTTGGGTATCTCTGGGCCGCCCGAACCGAAAAGCGAGCCGAAAACCGCCAGGGAACTGAACGAAGAAGATCAGAAGAAGATGGGCTGGAGGCCCCGCAAGCCCCGTGGTGGCAAGCCGACAAAGCCCACGGCTACAGAGCCCGAGACGGAGGCCGCTGACAAGCTTGTGTCTGCTGTTTTGACTGGTGTCAACCGCGCGGCGCCTTTCATGGTTGGAAACGAAGCCATGTATGTTTTACCGGTGTGAAGTATTGTCTCCGTAAAGCTAACCCGTTACTAGGATGGAGTCTCATCTCGATACCCTTTTCAAGATTGCACACTCGGCCAACTTCAACACCGGCATCCAGGCACTCCTCCTGATCCAGCAGATTTCGTCCTCGAGAAGCCTCGCAAATGAGCGATTCTACCGTACTCTCTACGAGTCGCTGCTGGACCCCAGACTGGTGACTTCGTCAAAGCAGGCACTATACTTGAACTTGCTCCTACGTGCGCTCAAGAACGACGTCGACAGCCGCCGAGTCAAGGCCTTTGCCAAGCGCATGCTCCAGGTTTCTGGGCTGCACCAGCCTGCATTCGCATGTGGACTTCTCTACGTGGTTGGCCATCTGCGCGAGACGTTCCCTGACCTCGCGACATTGGTGGATGAGCCAGAAGAGTCTCCCTTTGACGATCAGCCTGCGAGTGAAAGACCTGTGTATGACGGCCGAAAGAGGGACCCAGAGTACAGCAACGCCAACCGAAGCTGTTTGTGGGAGGTAGTAAGTTAACATTGCGCACCGCAGAGATCGCACATTACTAACAGCGGTTTAGGTCCCTCTTCAGGGCCACTACCATCCTTCGGTTACAGTTTACGCGTCGTCGGTATTAGGGCACAATGAGAAGGCAAAGAAGCCAGATCTTGATAGCCACTCGCTTATCCGATTCTTGGACAAGTTTGTCTACCGAAACCCCAAGGCGGCGGATGCCTCCAAGGGTGTGTCGATCATGCAGCCTCTCCGAGCTGCCAAGGACGTCGGCGATATCTGGCTGGGAAGCCGAGGACCCGGAGCGGCTGCACCATCGGTCAACTCGGCTGCCTTCTGGAAGAAGAAGGTGCAGGACGTTGCTGCCGACGATATCTTCTTCCACGAGTACTTCCAGCAGGTTGGTAAGGAGGGCAAGGAGACGAGGAAGAAGGCAAAGGCGGACGCCGAGGCCGAGGATGAAGCCGACAATGAGCAAGAGGATGAGATCTGGAAGGCTCTGGTTTCGACACAGCCCGGCGTTGAACCTGATGATGAGGGCTCCGACGTTGGCTTCGATCTGGACGATTCTGATATGGCCTCGGAGGGAGACTCGTCGCCAGCCCTGTCCCTGGACAGCGACATGGGCGAGAGTGACGACGACATGAGCGTGGACATTGAAGGATCTGACGACGAGGTTGGCGGAGCCATGCTGAGCGAGGACGAGGACGGATTCGAGGTCAAGGAGGTCGAGAGCGAGAAGCCCAAGTCGAGGCGCAGACAGCTCAAGGACCTACCCATGTTTGCGTCGGTGGACGATTACGCGGAGCTCCTGGCGGGAGAGGAGGACATGTAGAGACACATGCACGGATGGATATGGAAAAGCACAAGCATCGAATTCATGTTATGGCTAGTATAGACATTGGCTCAGGAGTAACAAGGCAGATACGCCATGACGTATCATGGCACTTTAGGACATTTCTCATTTCTCATCTCTGCTTCTCTAGGTATCAAACCACTCAAGCTCATCATCCTTTGTGAAGATGGCCCGATAAGTCTTGCCGCCACTCGAATCGTCACGCTCCTCGGTGTGAATGCTGTGAAGCTTTGGGGGCTCATCGCCACCGCCGATAAAGGCGCGGAAGTGGATGTATGAAGGGCCATCATCAGACAAGGCGGGGATGCGAACCCTGCCAAAGAGATGAATGCCGTAGGCCGAGGTAGCGACTCTCACCGAGTCAAAGTCATCGGCGCTGAAGCCAGCGAGGTCTTGTTCTGAGAGTTGTTCCTATATAGAGGCCAAGCTTGTAAGTGACTAGTCATGCGCGGGGCCGAGTATCCAAGGTATACGTGGAAATCTTACAGCTGCGGCAAAGTACTCTGGCTCATGCTCTGGGTATTGAAGTTAGCCTAAGGAAACATGCAATATGAGACCGAAAAGCCCTGGACTTACTCGCATAGTCACGACGAAGATGAACGAGGTTCTTCTTGAGGTCTGGGAGGATCTGGTCGAAAGCAATAATAGCGTCCTCCTTGGGAGGGTGAGCAGGGCCCAGGTCGACGGTTTCAGCAGTTGCCTAGAATACAACATCAATATTGAGCATCTCGTGTAATAGAACAAAAAGGCGTACCATTGTTAATAGATAGTTGTGATTGTATGTGTTTATTGGGGGATGAAGAAGCAACTGTTTGTGAGTGAAGGGAAGCCCACTACTTAAAACCCCCGCAACCAAGACTGGCCGTTACAAGGAACCACAAACACGCATGTCGTCAGCGGCCTTGATCGTCTCTTACTACGTAACACAGAACAAGGTCTCATGGGTTTGCCTCCAGACTCTGGTTGGATGAACCCCACGTCACAGGCTTGGGATCCTGGAAGCTGTTTTGTCCAGGGTAATTGATACTTGGCACTACCCCAGCTGCCCAGCCACATGGAAGTTGTGGCTTGGACAGAAAGCGTTGCAGGGTCCCACGGATAGATGCATAGATGCCGAGGTCATTCTACTATCCAATCACGCTTTACCGCGGCAGCGGCGAGGCCGATAAATATTATCAGAAAGCCGAGGCGGCGCATTCTCGCCGTTTTCTTTTTCTTCGCCTTTTCGATCTGTAAATCGCCAAAGAGACGAGAAAGTCGCCATGTTTTCCCAGCAGTTTGGTCGCAACGGGCGTCTTGCAGGACAGGCAGTCAGACGACTGGCTCGCGCCAACCAGACCCGCGGTTATGCAACACCAGGTATGTTTTGTCTGGCACTTACAAGCGCAAACATCGCAACGACAGTTGCTGACGAGACGTGTTGTGCAAAAAAGCAGCAGCCGCCGCCGGAGCTACCTTGAAGCGAGCGGCCACCATGTTGCTGGCTGGCGTGGGAGCCAGCACAGCAGGAGGTTTCGGAACCTGGTACACGATGCAATCCAACGGCCTGGGCTTCCACTCGGACGAGGAGAGCCTGCGACGGTTTGTCGCAAACGACGACGAGGCGCGCATGGTGGAAGAGACGATCAACACGCACCCGCTCGTGGCGGAGCTGCGCGCAAACCCCGACCTCACCGAGTCCCGACCGCACATGAAGATGCCGCACTCATACCGGAGCCGAAGCCTGACGGGCCAGGCGCTGATCGGCGAGGGCAAGGTCACCGTGCCGCCGTATGCGTGGGTCGCGCCCGAGGGCAAGAAGCTGATATCGGTGGCATATGTCGGTGATGATCTCTGCGGACATCCCGGCATCGTGCACGGCGGGTTCCTGGCGACCATGCTGGACGAGGGCCTCGGACGATGCTCGTTTGGCGCACTGCCTCACAACATCGCCGTGACGGCCAACCTGAACGTCGACTACCGCAAGCCGACGCCCGCAGGGAGTTTCCTAGTCCTGCGAGCAGAGACTTACAAGGTGGAGGGTCGAAAGGCATGGGTCAAGGGTCATATCGAGCTGTTGACCCAGCCGGGCGAGGAGCCGACCATTTTGGCCGAGGCGCAAGGGCTGTTTATTTCACCCAAATATGCTGCGGTATGTAATTCCATGGTCTTTGATGATGATGTCGAGGAGGTGTGCTAACGTGATGCGCGTAGATGATGCCCAGGGTTGCTTAGAGAGCAAGCAACAGACCAAGACCAAGATGCGCTGACGACTAAAGCGAGCGAGAGATTATACATATCAAGGGGCCCAGAGCCACAGAGACACTGGTAGAGGCTGGTTAACTTATTAGTAGAAGAACATGCAGGCATTACGAATATTCTAATTATAGAGCGGGAAGGGAATCTCCGAGCATACATAGATGAGGTTTGTTCCTGGGAGCACCGGAAGTCGGCCCCGCATCGAGAGAAAAATAAGCCCCCCTTCCAAGAATTCAACGTGGAGAATCCGGAACGGCGCGGGAACAAAAGCAACCACTCAGAAGCAAAAGCCAGAACGGAAAGAAGAGGATGAACTGGGAATGCCATACGCGCCAACGAATACGTCATTCTAAGCGGGCATGCTCATAGGCTGGACGTGGTCCTCGGGGGGGGGAGTCTGTTGCAGACTCGGAGATGCTAGCCAAGGTACCTACGTATTTCTTCTGCCGACCGATGACCCGGAAAGGACGGGACGGAGGAGAAAGGAGACTCAAACGAGAAGAAGTAGCGCAAGAGTGGTTTTTATGTCTCGTGGGGGAACGACATAGGATGATAGGCAAGAGTTGTAGGTGAAAAGAATAAAGCCGGCATCGGAACTACCTTAGGTAGTGACAAACTTGGCACTACTATCCTTCCACTTCTCCCTCCATCCCGTCCAAACCTTCCTTGAACACTTTTATTAACTCTCTTTCCTTGTTCCTGGATCCCCTCTCTTTCCCCTTCTTCATCTCATCTCTGATACAAGTACCAATCATCAAAAATGGCTACGTAAGTTGCTCACCTCCTCCCCGCTTCACCAATTCATTTGTTTACTTGCCCCTCCTGCTCGTCGCTTCCCCCTCCATCATTACCCCGCCATAGCCGCAAACTCCAACAAGAGCATCGTCAACTGACAAACCCCTCCAATTCAGCAACATCACGTGGCATCCTTCTCTCTCGCGCCGTGAGCGCAACGAGACCCGCGGCCAGCGCGGCCTCACCATCTGGCTCACCGGCCTCTCCGCCTCGGGCAAGTCCACCGTAGCCACCGCCCTCGAGCAGCATCTCCTCCACCTCGGCGTCGCCGCCTACCGTCTCGACGGCGACAACGTCCGCTTCGGCCTCAACAAGGACCTGGGCTTCTCTGAGGCCGACCGCAACGAGAACATCCGCCGCATCTCAGAGGTCGCCAAGCTCTTCGCCGACTCCTCTACCGTCGCAATCACCTCCTTCATCTCCCCTTACCGCGCAGACCGCCAGGTTGCCCGTGAGCTGCACGCAAAGGCCACCGAGGGCGGCGATGAGGCTATCCCCTTTGTTGAGGTCTATGTTGACGTGCCCCTCGAGGTCGCTGAGCAGCGCGACCCGAAGGGCCTCTACAAAAAGGCCCGCGCCGGTGTCATCAAGGACTTTACCGGCATCTCTGCCCCCTACGAGGAGCCCGAGAGCCCCGAGATCACCATCAAGACCCACGAAAACTCGGTCGAGGAGTGCGTCGCTCAGATCGTCGAGTGGCTTGGCGAGAAGGGCTACATTGCCAAGAAATGAGTCGCTGCTGCACGGCCGTGCTTTGCTTTTAAAATATAGATCGGATATTACTGCCATGGCGACCCCAGTTGTCGTCACTTTGAGGCATCATGATAGGGTAGAATACAGGCGTTCTTGCATGGACTATGATTCCTTCTACTGTTATCGCGGGTACTGCTCCTTGTCCTTCTCCTCTTCATCGTTGCCGTCAAGGAAACTCGACTTCGTAGTAAACGTACGCCGTGTACTCGTGGCCCTCCCCGGTCTGGAACCCGGCCGCCGCCATCTCCGAGCTCAGCGCAGCGTCATCCTTGGTGATCTTGCCTCGCTTGTCCCTCCCGAAGGCGTTGCCGCCTAGGTAAGAATAGTTCGAGTCCAACGCCGTCTTGACCTTGGGCGCCAGCTTTGATGTTGTCTAGATCGCATGTTAGCTCGGATCCAGAACCTCTCTATAGGTAAAGCAACCCACCTTGACCAAGGCTGTGACGTAGTCCAGGGGCAGACCGTAGCGGAGGACTGCCTCGACAAAGACACGCAACGTCAAGACGTGGACCCAGATCATGACGCTCTCGCTCCATCCCGTACGTGCCATACGCAGCGCCTCTCCGCATACCTTGCGCTCTTCATTGGTAACCTTGTCCAGTTCCCGCTGCTCCTCTTCCCGGCCACCCTGAACGTGCTTATACTGTCGAGGCGTCCACTTTTGTTCTCGGCACTTGGTCAGAAATTCGGCGCTGTGCTTCTTAAACGTTGCCACAGCAAATAAAACAAACTCGTCGTCCTTGGCGACTTCCACGGCTGACCGCGGGATCACCCAGGGAGCTAACGTCTCGTAGCTCTTGAGGAAATCTTTCTTGGCGTTCCCGGGCACAACGATGAGGTGGGTCTCCATGTACTCGGAATCCTGAATGAGGAGAGACGGGTCGACGATAGGAGTTAGAGACTTGGTCGATAGATTACCACTGTGATCGGGGAGGTCAGCAGCTGCGGCTGGATTGGAAATGAAGATTTCACGAGTACTCACGTCTGGCGACGCTGCAGGGTGGCCAGGTTGGTCTTGACCGAGTTGTACTGACTGAACTTGGTTTTTACGTCGTTGTCAACAGTGACGAGTTCCTAGACAGTATCTGTTAGTTGACTGAGCCTGAGCGCGGCGTGTCAGCGAGGGCAAGCTTACCTTTTGCAGGGTGCTCATGAGCTCTCCGAGGGACTTGTCGGCCCGGTACCGGATCTTGTTCCAGCTAAAGGTGCTGATATACTGATCGGTCGGCTCTTGAGGGAATCATCAGCGCTGGGTCAGTACAGCCGGCTTGGGCGCATCTTACTATCGTTGACCATTTTGTACTGAGCGATACGTTCTTCGTCACCGTTGAGGACGTTCTTGAGCGAGTCGGCGACCTTGCTCACAACGGCCTCGCACGAGGCCTCGAGCTTGACCAGATCATCTGCCTGCTGGACGAGAGCGTCGAGGGTACCGATCTTGAAGTCGGGGATGTTGAAGGGCATAATGGAGCCGTTGTCGTCAGAAACGGTACCGCGCAGGGACGAGATAGCATCATCGCGATCGTTGGAGTCGAAGACGCCGAGAGGAAGCGACAGCAGCGCGTACTTTGTCGACATGATGCCGAGCTTGGATGTCGCAAGATGAGATGAAAGAATACGTCAGAGACGTCGAGGATGCCGACGTCAAAGGCAGACTGCGGAGTAGGTCGGAGAGAAACCGGGGGAAGTCGAGGTTGAGCAACTGCCCGAGAAGTGGCAGTCTATATAACTCAAGTCGGGAGCGAAAGGCTCATGGATGGGCGATCCGGAGAGAAGAAGCCTAGGTTGGGTTGGAGTTGAGGCTGGGTTAATGATGTTGATGGGCTAGCTCTTGGTACGGGAAGCAGCTCATGCTGGGTAGCAGTTGACCTTGGCATGGGTTGTGGCTTGATAGCTGTGGCTGGAGCATATCACCAACCTGTTTCTACATTTGGAAACATGCCCCACCAACAACGAAGAAGGAGCTTCGTCACGGGGAAGGGGGCCCTTGTCCGCTGGCTTCCATCCACTAACACGGCTTCAACTCCGATGCTTCAACACGTTCTTTCGCTGTCGATGACTGCCCTTCAACCACTCACGAGCCTTTGACTCGCGCGTGCTCGAGGTCGAATTGACCTTGCACACTTTTACTTGAGCTGTACGAGTCGTTGTTCGCTCGAGTTTATGGCATGTTCTTCGTAGCCGTTTCGGCGCATCGGGACCCGGATTCCTCCCGACGCCATGGCCTCGACGGCGCGTAAGTGTTGATTATCCCTCGGTGACATAGTCTTTGATACTTGGATTTCATGATGGGTGACTATGTAGCTGACAGAGTATTACAGCGCCACCGCCAACCACCGCGACAACCTCGACAAGTCCTCTGGCGCCCGATAACCCCCGATCCACGAGCAATAATGCTTCGTCTGCACCGCCCACGACGACCATAGCCCCAGCATCACCACCGTCGCGCAGTAGGAGTCGGGGCACTGGCGTCTTCTCAGTAAACCCTCACCATAGTGCGACACGCGCTCACCGCGCCCAATTAGACACATACGATCTTGGCTCGCGAGAGCGCCTCTATACACCGGCCCTCATCCCCGGACTTAGCCCATATCACGATGGTCGAATCAGGAACCCCGTTCCCAGCAAGCTCAAGGGCAAGACAGATGGACGACAGGGAAACTTCAGTGTCATGCATATCGATGTCCCCAAGCCAGAGATGACCGATCGGGACCTCGCCGCAAAGCGTACGAGTGAAGGGACTGCTGCTGCTGCGAGGCTCGCGAGTACCCAGGGATATCGACATCCCAAAAGACCTCGACACAATCCTGACCTGCTGCCAGCGCCGCCTCGCCCTCCCGCGCAATCTCGCCCACCCTCAAACCCACCTGTGGTTCTTCCAGCGCTCCCTCGGCCAATTCTGCATCCTCCTCCACTTGCTCCAGCTCCTCGTGCAGCCAGCCCTCCTTTCGTTGCAGACGCTGCGGCGGAACAGACGAGGCCTCCGCCGACCAAAACACCTAGCGTGTCTCCAAAAACGCTTGGGCTATCTCCCAATGACACCAAAGCGGAACAGGCTCGACTTCTTACACTTCTGAGAAGCCTTCATCCCGTTTTGGTGGTGGATCAGCTATGCAAGGCTTTGGCTTACTTTGGCGGCATCCCCGGCGCGCTTCCTCCTGCGGATGGCGTCTTTCCACAGAGCGACTCAACTAACGGACAGGGTTCGTTATTCGTTTCGTGGGTCGCCGAGATCTTTCCACATCTAGACCGTGGTCAACAAGCGTCTGTTCAAGGGCCGAGCAGCCAAACCCAAGCCCCTCCTACGATCCCTCCAGTTGGCGCTTCGGGGGCACCCTCTACCACAGACGCTGCCCCTGCGCCCTTTAAACGCTCTAGGGGGCGACCAAAAGGCAGCAAGAGTAGTAAAGTGCGCAAAGACAAGGGAATCAAGAAGAAGGTACCCCCTGGTCATGGCCCTGGGGCTGCTCAGACGAATGGAGCAACTACCACGCAGCCGACTTCGCTAGAACAAGCCCCAACCGTCCCTCGGCCTTCTACAGCTGGCGATCAACAACTAGCAAGCGCTGTTGCACAGGCGGCATTGGCAGCACAGCCTACAACACCTCAGACTGGTAAAAAGCGAGGTCGTCCCAAGGGATCCAAGAACAAACACAGGCCTCAGCCAGGGTCACAAGAGGGGGTCATCGACCAGCCAACAGACGTAACCACAGCTCAGTCTTCAAATTTTGACGTTGAATCGCCTCTCGCTCATAAAAATAAAACGACATCGGACCAGCCAGATACAGTGGCGACTGACACTACAGGAAACACCAGGACTGGCCTAGACGGGGAGACTCCCAGCACCGCACATACAGACCCCCCGAATTCGCTTTTGACTGCACACGAGCCCAGTATGACATCGGAAGGGGGCAATACCCAAGGCAGCAAAGTTGACGCCCAGGCCCTCTCTAGGAAGAGGACATCTTCACAGCAGACCCACCATTTTGATACTCAGGCAACGTTTGCGACCAGCTCTTTACAAGTACCCAGTCCCATTTCCCCGCCAGGGGGGCCTCCTCAAAAACAGACAAAGCGTCGTCGAGTTTCCAAAGAAACAAGCCAGCATCCCGGCTTGAGTAGAGTTGAGTCTCAGTCAACCGGCACAGAGTCCTCGGTCTCCCCGAGCATGGCTTCCGGTGGCCAGCTCTCATCTGAAGCAAACAACTTGGGCTCTCAGACGCAAATGAACGAGCTCGGAGGTGCCGCAAAGCATACATCACAGCAGCTTTCATCTCATCCGCGGCAGCAAATCCAACAGCAACACCAGAGTCTGAACCTTCACCAGTTCAACCAGAATCAACAGCAGCAGCAGCATCAGAACCAGCATCAATCGCCCAACATGAACCCAGAACAACCCAATCAGACACAGCAACCCTCGACCGCCCTCGACCGCCCTCAAGGTCGGTCTCCGGGGGTTCTGGGCCGTATCCCTACGCAAATGACTCCCCAGGCCTATTGTCATCAACAGCAGCAGCAGCAACAGAGACAGCAGCAGCAGCGACATATGGCAAGTCAGTTTGGCCAATCTGCCGCGGGCTCTTTCGCACGCACAATGGGATCCAGTTCGCCTTCACAGTTTCCACAGCAGCAAAATGCAACAGGGGTGAATCCCGGGTTCAATGATCGACAATCACTTTCGCAGCAGCAGCAGCAGCAACATCAACACTCGCAGCCACAGTCTACGGGATCAACGGCAACGCCCAACATGGCCCAGTTTCAAGACTTCAGCAGCCAAAACTACCTCGACATGGACTACTCCATGAACCCCGACCCAGCGGCGGCCTTTGGAAACCACACGCAGCTCGAGGCTGCGCTGGCCGAGCCCGATATGCGCGATCGTATATATCACGCCATAGGCAGGTAGTGATCCCCTCGCGGAGAATAGCCATGTATAGAAGAAAACGGCGCTGGATTTGGGTTTGGTTTTGGTGACTTCAACTTCCATCGTACTAACGGGATGCAAGTGTCATCTGTCACGGGAGGCTATAATGTTTGGTAGGGAGTACGGACGTGTCGCCATGTATCACGTGGGTATAGAGTAACAGACGTTCAAGCGGCAACGATACCTGACCCTATCACGACATCTACAAAAGGGGATGTAATGTTTTCTTTCAGCGTTATATCATGGTTCGAGAACCCGTTTACAAGTAATGCGATAACGAACCCAGGAGCACCAAGCGCAGAGGAGCGTAGGAACAAATGTTTGAATCAGGTTTTTAGATACCCAGATAATTATAGTCGCTGTCTTTTAAATCGTTAAAAGTCCTTGTGACTTTGGCTACAGAAATACATAAAGGTTTCCCCTAGCGATACTGTGTTGTTGACCGGAGACAAAAGGAAAACGGAGAATGCTTGCTCGCAGCATCTATCCGCGCGAGGCTGATCCAGATGCCTCTGAAAGAATAAAAAACCCTCCCCGTCTCCTTTTTGCCCACACAAGACAAACATCCGCATACCTGACCAGCCCATCCAAGTACTGATTGGAGCGCACTCCGAAATAGCAACAAAAGAAAAACACAAATGGATCGAGACAATCGGTATAAAAATCATGGCCGTTGCTCCTTTCCAGTGCCACGCGAGGCAACGCGGTAACCCTTTTCTCCGCAGCCCATTAAAACGCCGTGTAAATGCTCATGATCCCGTTCTTTGACACACGCATACACCCAAGTACCGGTGGTTGTGGCAGTATCTGCCCGCAAACAGCAAACAATCAAAGGAAACTGTCCAAAAAGTCTAGTGGAGCAAACGCCATTCAGTCCGCATCATCATCAGTTACACCGGCGGGAGGCCGCACGGAATCGGGGATGCTGCGGCCGTACCACCATTCGTCCTCTTCGTCGATGCCGTCCTCTCGGATCAGGTCGAGCATGACCTGCTGGTTGCGCTTGATGTCCTGTGGCCGCTCAACAACCCTGCGTTGAAGGATGACAGCCTCGGCTGTTGCAAGCCATACTTGTTGCAGCACGGGAAGATCGTCCAGAATGGCCTGGGCATGTTGCGCGCTGAGAGGAGACATGGGGGCGCCGGCGGATAAACTTGTGTTGAAAACCAGGTTGGCGTCAAAATCCATGTTCCCGTCTATCGACCCCGAACTTCGGACTTTGCTCAGACCAGAGCCAGCTCGGGCATCGATGGATTTTTTGCGTCCGAAACCCATCAGACCTCGTTTCGATTTTGACGGCGCAGACTCGGTAGGGTGTGGTTGCTCCTTGACAAGGGCGTTGAACCATGTATCGACGGCGCCGCGGCGGCTGTTGTAGCCTTTGATTTCCCACAACCTTTCCACTTGTCGCAACCCTCCGATGCACAAGATGGCAACATGAACATCGTCGGATGGCTTCTCCCGAATATAGCCACGAAGCGATCGTTCGACCCGACCAACGTATGTTGGCGGCCGTAGTCGTCGGCAGAATGAGGATACAACCAGTGGGAATACTTCGTGGACCCGTAATAATGTTTGGTCATCGTACATGCTCATAATTTCGGCTTCGATCGGGTTGAGGGTGTAAGGCTCTCGCTTCAGTCCTTGGCCACCATTTTCCGCTATATGTTTGAGATGCAGCTTCCGGTAGGTTTCGAAAAAGTGAAATATGGTAAAGAGGAGAGGTATCAAACGTCGCCGCATACGCTCGTGCTGGGGAGCAAATGCTACCCGTTGCTGTTCAGTTTGACGCAGAAATATATCTTTTGTGATCCATTCACACATTAGAAAGGCGAGCTTGGCGGCAACGTGTAGTCGATGCCATAGACCGCACAAGTGGTTAAAGTTGATCTCATTGGAGTCGGTTATGGGGTATAGGCGGAGAGCGTAGGCAGGAATATGATGTTCGAGGTGGTATCGCGCAATAGTTGACTCGTTGAGAGTTATAAGAGTGTGCCAGGACTTGGAAGCAAGTCGGAGATTGAGGACGTCGGTTAATGGAAGGGCGGAGATGATCTGGATCTGTAGCTCATTGGGTAAGGCGAGGAATAGTTGGTCAAAGCCAGCACTAAATCATGTGGTCAGCCTGATTTTGGTGTATCAAAGAGTATGGGTGGTTACCTCTTGCGTGATGATTCGGCCGAGCGTGACGCGAATGCAGACGCAGATGAACCGGATTGTGACGACTTGGAGTGAAGAATCGAGACCTTTTGGCGGAGAGAGAAGAACCGACTTTTGTCACGCTTCGGATCAGAGGGCCTAACGGGCTCGACATCGCTGGTTCTAGATTCTCGTAGGGGGAGGATGAATCTCGACGGCGGGGAGGTGGAGGTGGAGGCGTCGAGGGAGTCGTGAATTGGGGTTTGATGTTGATGTTGGTGTTGGTGTTGGTGTTGGTGTTGGTGTTGGTGTTGTTGTTGTTGTTGTTGCTGCTGCTGGGCGTTAAGCTGGTTGAGCTTCTCGAAGTAGCGCTCCGACGCGAATTCAGTAATGTGAGGCGGATCCATCGCCATGGTGTGTGGCGCGTGGTTAGCCATGATGACGGGCGTCGAAGTAGAAACGAGCGGCAGACGACGCTATCGCTTAGGATGGAGGCGCGAGAACAGCGGAGGAGATAGGACAAATAAAGCCTGTGTCGGGCCAGCCCAAATGGCTATAGGCGTCCGTCTCTATTGTGCGCTGAGCGAGAGCATGCTTGACATGGCGAGAACGATGAGGTCGAGACGAGACGGAGGGATCGGGATTGCCGAGGGCTGTAAGCCGAGATCAGGAGGCGAAGGATACAAGAGGAAAGGGCTCGGGCTCGAGGAAGAGATGAGAGCGAGAAGAGGAAGAGCAAGTCGAGGTCGGCCGATATCGTGAGAAGCGAGGTCGTGGTGTTTCGACGGGGTGGGATGAGTTTGGGTAAAGTGACGGGAAAGTGGAAAGGATGATGGTACAAGGCCAAGGCGAAAAGAAGGGAAACAGCGAGAGAGCGTAGTGATGACTGGCTGAGGTGCGCTGAGGCCAGGGACTTTCGGGTACAAGGATACAGAGATACATGCGGTACAAATCCGGGGGAAGGTGGAAGGGAAGGCGCGGAAGGGGCGTGCAGGGGCGCGAGACCAGGGTGACGTTTGTGGTCTTGTCTGTGGCAGGCGCGATTGAAGGTGTGGATGTAGCGTCCCCAGAGATGGGACGGGACGATTATTCCGTCGGCAGGACGTTCCACGGATTGGATACGGTACTTGGAGTCGATACTACCTCGAGTGTACCTTGGTAGTAGAGACTGGTACCCATCATTACATACATCCATCTCTATCAGATGCGTGCTCCAGCAAATGATTACACTCACACACAAGCAAGGCACATTCCGCAAATCCTCAATTCTCGGATCCATGAAAGGATGCAGTTAGGCGATGGAGATCCCTCAAAAAAGAGCCCACCATGGGGGACGGACCGACCGACCTTGGAGGGGGAGAGAGAGACATGGCGCCGCAGCGGAAAAAACCAGCAGGCCGAGCAGGGCAGACGTTGGTTCGCCCGAGACGGCGTTTGACCGGCCTAACTGTGGAGAGGCGCTGGAAAAGCGCTGTCACTGTGGGGGAGTTGGTGCCCTGCCCGTGCCGTCGACTTGATTGGGGGTGGGCTCGCGACTGGACCCGACGGGACCTATGTACTCCATCTCCGGAATCGTTATCCCCAGTGCTTGGGGTTTCTTGGATAGGAAAAGCCGAGCACAAGAATGACGATATGTACTGCAGGAGAGAAGAGCAGAGGCCCTCGGGCCCTATTTCACGTCTCCCCACAACCCAAAGACACATCCATGGACGTCCCACCGAAAGTACCTCGAGTGACCATCCGACTTTTTAAGGTGCCCTCCACTAATTAGGCCTAGCAGAGGCTGCTCTCCATGCCACGCGACGCGATCGAAGCTGGAGATAACGCCGTACGTAGTATGTACAGTGCAAGAGAAAACCCGCCCTATTCATCCACCCAGATCCATCCATGGATGAAATCTCCCGCAGTCGGCCCAATTGGCCGGCCCTATTTCTCATCGTCCCTGCAGATTGGATGCTCTCCCGTTTTATCGAACAACGTTACCACCGCTCCATGCCAGAAGCTTTCCTTCCATCCCTCCACTGCGCCGGACTATCATGGCACAGTAGGCCCGGGTGTGGCGCCGCACGGTGGCTGGGGGGGTGTCGCCCAGCTCTTGGGGAGCCTGCAGCGCCTGGGGCAAGAGAAGAGGACCCCTGGAATCTGATGAGTCTTGGGGCTGGAGCGCTCTTGTTCTTGGCCTTGATCCTCACTGTCTTCCTTTGGGTGTTAGTCTCGTCCAGAGTTCGACTCCTGCTTCTTTCTGAAGGTGCTCCGAGGCTTCGCCGGCGCGGCCGTCCGTATCTCGGTCTCTCCTCCAATATTGTATTTAGCCGAGATGCTGGGGACGACGAGACGAGAACAGATCGGGTGATTGTAACGGACAGAAAGAAGAAGTCTCGGGGGGGGAGAATATGCTTGACACGGAAACGAAGCGCCGGCTTGATCTTGGACTGTCGAGAATATCGATTCAACAAAAGACGACAGTGACGACAGTGATGATGCCTCTGGAGATGGAGACAGACACCTAGCGAAGCTACAGTGGAATGTTGTGCGAATTCTGATCTGTCAATCCATAGCCAAAGCCCCTCGATCCACCCATGCTCGGCCGATGAAAGACCCTCTGTTCCGGGGCTTATTTGGTTCTGTACCGTATGTAGATGATCACAGCAAGTGGGATTGGATCCCACTGTATGGAGTATCTCCGATCACACCCATGCATGCGGACCATGCCCGTATGTGCCTGAGCAAGCTCACGAGACCAACGTGGCTCTTGACTATTACTACATAGTCTCTTGATTAACATCTGCCGTTACTCACAAGGAGAAGCATCATCATCTCATGGCCTGGCTGCTGAACGAGCTGTGCCGGACGTTCCAGGGTCACATCCGCGGCAAGAAAAGCCGAATCCCCTAGTTATCCGGCCGAGAAAGGTGGTGATAACGTACGGGGGTTATGCTGGACCGAGTTGCAAGGTGCAAGGCGAGGGCGCGCGCAAAGAAGGGAGAATAAAGGCGGGTGTGGCAAAGCACGCGCGCTGATTTGGGTTCTTCTTGGGCACAACACCACCCGATTATTGCATGCCCTGACCATGTATGTATGTATTCATCGTGTTATGTGTAGTATTGGTCTATTTGGTGTGTGTTGTTGTGATATAGATGCTCGTCTTGAGAGAGAGAGAGAGAGAGAGAGAGAGAGAGAGAGAGAGAGATAGATAGACAGAGAGAGTGTGTGAAACATGTGTTGACAATTACCAAGTCATGAATCCTTTTGTTAGATATTATGCCAGATGACATAGACTTGTAGATAGTTTCATCCTTGTCTACGTATTCGCCAATACTTACTTGGCAGAATCTAGTGACCAAGACGCGAACCGTTATTTCTAGGTTATCAATGGAAAACGTGCGATATCAGTGCATTGCACAGACGGCATTTGCGCGTGGCCAGGCAAAAGAGAATTCAAGGTTCAGAAGAGTACTTTTGGTGAAGGACAAGCTGAATAGAGGCACCTCATCGGTAGGGCGCGGGGGGGGCGCGGGGGGGGCGTCTCCGTAGTGTTGCCGGCCGTACTGCGGTGGTTCTGGGTTAAGAGCTGGCCCCATCCGGGACAAGCCAATGTCCAATGTCTCGCCGACGCCGATCCAATATTGCGGGCTTGTGATTGGCTGACGGGGCAAATATAGGGTAAAGCTGTTCCAGAGAGGAACTTGATAAGTTCCATACTACATACCCGGAGTAGATAACGAAAGGGTTACTTTAAAAGAGTCGGGCGAGTCTTTCTACTACTCTGCAACTTTCCCTCTTCTGGTTCCATGGTTCATGTGGAGCATAACTGAGCATGACCGGGCCGTAAAACCACGTAGCCCGCCCGTCAACATCCGTCTCCGGCTCCGGGTGGCGCCTCGTCAGATAACTTACTGCCGGGTGCTGCCACGACGGAGCAAACGCACACAGAGACGACGACTGACAAACTATTACCTTGGCCAGTTACATCAGACGAAAGGTTATTGCAGAGACTGAACTCGACGTTGGCGGGATTGAAACTAATATGCATGTATGATGTATGTATGTATTGCATGCATGGTAGAAAGGCCAACAAACCAAGCAGCGCTGTCCCCAACTGCACACTCATCCATCCACGTGTCTGTTGCAGTGCTTTATCCTTATCCTGTCCGTCCTTTGTAGTTGATAGAGCACAATCCTCCTCCATGATTGGACCATATCTGTCTGCTCTTGAAACGCTCCCCGTGCGAACCCGTCAGCCTGTCCCGTCGCTATTCGCACGCACCGTAACACCTTTTTGCTGTGTAAACTCGTACATAGATAGCTACTTACCTATGTACCCGCCCGCTCTAATGAATTTCCATTGATTCTACCTGCCGTCTGGCCTTTCCGTCCCCTCATCCCAGCCCTTCCCCAGCTCCGTCCTCCTCCACTCCCTCCCCC
>JABEYC010000740.1:0-11747 GCA_013266195.1 Fusarium zealandicum | reverse complement strand
GCTTCTTTTCTTTTCTTTTTTCTAGACGGTGCAACGGATCATCCATGAATCAGATGAAAGGTGTGGCCTCGTTTTGAAAGGAGGGATGCTCAAGGAGTCAAGAGTTAAGACTAGGAAGTGCCTCAGAGAGTTGGGTTTAATAACTTGAACGTCAGATATTCAGCGAGTGGCTCAAACACCATGGTTGAGTGTGTGCTGACTCGCAAAACAATAGAGTCCACGCTTGAGAACAAGATAGTCTAGCCGAGTTACTCTCACACCTCTTCAGCCATCAATTCGCCCTTGGCTCACCTCAACCACACACACATGGCCAACCAACCCTCCATCCACAACTTGTTCATCCTTGAGTGCCTCCTCCGCATTCTGCAACTCCCACCTGGTGCAAGCCTAGCCGACCCAACTCGCGGCTACCGACTAGAGCGGCGCCCAGGCCCCCCTCAGCCTATCGCAACCCTGCCATTACCATTCCCTTCTCCGGACTCCGGGTTTTACCGACAGCGCAACAAACCCGGCCCTCCGCCGCCCCGAGGACGTCAGCGGTGACCGACCTAGCAGGAGCCCACGGTGATGCCGTCCGGTTTGGAAAACTCCACTCACTCTCCTTCTTATCTTCATCACAACCCCGCGGACCAAATCACCGGCTTTCTCGACTAGTTGCACGTCTACGTCAGAGACTCTCAGCGTGTGTTGCCACACAAAACAACACAAGTCGCGAGAACCGGGACCGGATCCCTTTATCGCTGCTGGTCATTCGGCGTCATCGCCCTCGGCTCGCCTCTCGTACCGCTTGTGATACCTCCCTGAGCCGACTCGGACCCTCGCATCTCGGTCCTACAAGCGACTCTGTATCACGACTCGGTCGCCCGCAAACCTCTTCACCACATCACATACACCGCCCGTCGAGCCATGATGCCTTCTCAACGCCCTTACTTCCTCTCGTCCTTCCTCGCCGCCTTTCGCCCTCAAGGCCCCTCCATCTCCACAGCCTCCCACCAGCAACCAAACAAGCACGTCCGCGATACAGCATCTGTCGCCGTCGCCGCCGCCGCCGCATCTTCTTCCTCTTCCTCATCAGCATCCACCGCCGCCGCAGCAGCCTCGACCTCACATCACCACCATCACCACCATCAGCAACCCGCCTCCTCTAGCGTCGCCATCCGCTCTCCCCGCAATGCCGCATCCTCCTCGTCACCATCCACGTCGACATCTCCCATCAACGGCGCCGCCATTCCCATTCCAGGGTCTTCGGGTCGTAGAGGGAGCGATAGCAGCAGCGAGGGCTTCCGCGATGTGATAGGCGCCGACAAGTGGTACATAGGCGGACGCACGCCTGGAGGCGAGGAGAAGTTCTTCAAGCTCGGCGTCATCCGGCGGGTGCGCAGCAATGATGGCCTGAGTCTGGACCGGCTGAGCTTATAGGCTTGCGGGCACGTTAACTCGAATTACGAACTGTTATGCTTGATGTGTTTACTTGCAATATGGGACAAGGGTATCAGCCACGGCATGGACACACCCTCTACGGTACATAGAGCATCAGGGTCACTCCATGTAAGAGATCGGAAACTAAACACCGAATGAACTTGCGATGAAATGGGTTACCGGTTTGGTCTTGGATTCTGGGCCATGGGTACGGCGTTTACTGTTGCGAGGTTTTACACGGGGCACACGCGGGTTTCCCATAAGCATTTTGGGTCACAAGCCTCTAAATGACGAAAAAGAAAACTGTCTATTGCGAACACTCTTGCATGCCGGCCTCTTCTATCTTGAGACTACCACATGAAGCGCTGCAGTCGACCCTCGTCGAGCAACGTCCCATCCTCAGCCCTCCACAGGTAAGGCTTGGTGAGGAAGATGTACCCGGTAGCCACGTTGATGGCAATGAACCACGCCGTCTCCAATATCAGGCGAAGATCATAGCGTCGAAACAACCTAACCGCAGACACCATGCTTGGACGTTGCGACAAAGTCCGAACCACATTGTTGGATTCTTCGTGGTCGTGGAGTCGCCATGCTGGGACAAGCAACCTCCACATCACCCACGGAATGATAAAGTACCGCGGCTCTACTAGCGGAGCCGTCATGAGCGACAGTGTCGTGGCGAGCAAGAAGATGAGACCCGTGGACGTCGAGGTAGGTTCAAGAGAAGCCAATAAGGGATCTTCTCCCATAGCCTTGATCAGTTTCTTCAGCTCAGATGCCTCCACCTCAGGCGAGGCATCTTCCCTGATAACAGTGAACCCGGCTTTAGTCTGCCGCGCCCAGCCCTCACGGCTGATCCAGAAAGGATGGCTCAAGAAAGAAGCCTGGCGCGTTTTCTTGTAGTATACCGAGCAAGCGTCTTCATGGCCCATGAAGAGCCACTGCGCACAGCCAGTCATGGTGCCCCAGGTCGTCCAGCGGGCCAGCGTGTACGGAACGATGAGGGCGTACCGGATCCAATTTGCGCGGCGAATGGTGTACCTGAAGACGTAGAACATGTAGTGGCGGTTGTCGGCGAGAGTAAATGGGTGGATGATGGTGTTGTAGCGGACCACGGCTATAGAGAGCAGAGTGGTTGCGAGGAAGTAGAGGGCCCAGATGATCTTTGAGCCGAAGATGGTAGCAATGGCCTTTAACGGAGCGGACAGAGCTGTATTGGTTGTCGTACTTGTCGCGGTACCATCGTTAGGGGCGCTCTGATGGCTTTTCCGTAACTTGTTTTCCCTAGATGACCCAGCTGGTCCCGCTGCGCCAGAGTCTGCCACCTTGTCCGTCTTGAACATTCGAATCAAGACATGGATAACGGGGATCATATGAGGTAAGACGAGAGGCAAAGAGAAAAAGGCAAAAAATGGCCAGATGTAGAGCATCTGCGGCAGGTGGATGGTAGCAACGTGGTTGGATTTGTCACCTACTCTTGGTCAGTCAGGGGCACATGGAGAGCAACGGGAGGACTCACCAAGAACAACACCGCCATTCCAGACCACAAAGATTCCGAATGAACATAGTACTGCAAAGTACGGCCAGATCTGTCTGATGACGCGGATCGGGTTGCAAAGCGCTGCAATGCCCAGACTCAGGACGCAGAAGACCATGTCTGATAACTTATTAGCCTACTATCTGCATCGCTGAGAGAACTCGACTTACCATCTGGCCAAAACATGTGAAGCGGGGGATCGTGGATGTCGCCAAGGGAGTATCTCCAAGTATAGTGCTTGACTTGCTCGACAAGGGTCGTCATGGATGGCTGATCACGACACTCTGGCCGTAACGTCTTGACGGCATGGACGGCTTCCAGCCCTCCAAAGTAGACAACCACCCAAAACACGTTTGTCTGACGAAAAGAAAGCGTGAAAATACCGAGGCTTATCGTCAAAAGATCGCTCAAGAACGAGCTTCGGTCTCGCCCAAGGCGCCTCAGGTGGTTCAAGTACGCTACCAGCACGGCGGCAGTGGATGCCACGTCGGTATAGTACAAGCCGGAGAAGAAGAACAGAAGCGGGAAAAGGCCAATGTTGAACGCTGTGTGAAGCGCGTACTGTGAGTGAACCCTCAGCTTCGCAGAGGAGTGCGCCTCGTAGAAACGCGCCTCGATCTCATGACGGCACTGCAGGGCCAAGTAGGCCAGGATCATCAAGGCGACAGCACTGGCAGCTCGGAGGCTGTTGGCATCGCATACGTAGCCACCCAGAGACCCTTCCGGACGGACTACTCCGGGGATCAAGAGAGAAAGGAAGTAACTGGGCTTTCGTCAGTAAATGCTCATGAGAGAGTCTGATCCCCATCGAGACTCACAGTCCAGGGGGCGTAGTGATCTTGTCATCCCATTCTCGAAACCGGCCCTGGCAGTATTTCTGCGCCTGTGGAATATGAAAAACTTCGTCCTAAGTAGAGATCAGTACTTTATCAAGTGCAATATCGCTCACGAGCACTTACCAGGTACGGCTCCGGGACAACAGCAGAGACTATATACAGCCACGCGAAACAAGCGGCAGCAAGCGAAAAGGGGAAGAGAGCCGTCAACCGCGAGGAAAAAGAGCTCTTAAAATTCAGTAGCCAGAATAAAATGGGAAGAATGGCAAGACCGCTTGACGCCGTCCAGAATGAGAGTGATGCCGAGTTACTGGCTTGTTGGTGCGAATCCATGTTGACAGGTGTTCAACAGGACGATCCGCAGTGTATCGGGAAGAGAAATCAGGACATAAATGAGTGTGGATCACATATAGTATTGATTGAAAATGGTGTTCTCTTCACGATGCGAATGATAGAAAGAGCGTAACTATTCTCAGCGAAGGCCTGGAGTTGACTTGAGATTAGGAGTTGTCAATATGGAGAAAGGAAGGGACAGTGCTTCGCAAAGGTTACACTGTGATCACGCAGGGTTAGCAAGTAATGTCTCTTTAATCGACAATTCCATGGACAGCGGAGATGAAGGCCATGAGATTCGCGCATTCAATTGCCTGAAATCCATAGTTGAATAAGACCTATTCGAGTCTACCAATATAAACCAACAGTTCATGCACTTCTATTCAAGTCTTGGTGTCAATGAGAGCAGCCGAGGTGTAGTCTACCGCCTACCAGCCAATCACAGCCCGTACATTTCACAGCAAATTCTCGAGATTCAAGGTGAGCTCAGAACACGTCTATTTGGAATATCTTGTACAAAGCAGAGCCGCCCACGCAACAAAGACGGGCACTGAATAATGTCTATCACGCGCATTCCACAATTTGATTTAAAAGGGCTACGTACAAGGTTAGTAGGGAGGCTTTCGGCGGACTCATGATGAGGACTCACGTTGTCGGCGGGGTGGACCTCCTTGGTGAAGTAACCAGCGAGGAAAGGGATCTGCTGTTAGGGGGGTCAGTGCTATAGTTAAGATATCTCGTGGAGTAGTCTCTCGTACCTGGAGGATGTCGCGCTGCACACGGGGGATGCCGTTGGCAAAGAGGAGGACACCGACGGCGGCGGGAGCGCCGTACATGGCCAGACGGGTGCCGCTGTGACATTTGGTCAGCATGTCTGCTGTAGGGGAATAAGCCGACGCTCCGACGTGAGTCTCAAGTCCCATCCATCCTGACCCAAGCCCGAGCTTTGTTCAATCGCTAGGATCGAGTGTTCATCGTCTCAGGCGCGAGACATATCCAAGGTCTTCAGAGGAGCGGAAGGGACTTGTAGAGACGTTTCGTTTGCGTTTGGGTGGTCGGTTCGAGTTCGGTTTCGAGGCAGGTACTCACATTCTGGTGGCAGACTGAATGGTGAAGCCAGCCAAGTTGGGCTGCGCCTGGTACCTGTTCGGGGTCGTTAGCTATTGTCCCCAGACCATTTCGATCGTCAATCTCGAATGCCGCATCTGCTTCGTATATCATATAGACGTTTCGAATCGACGCATCGCTATCCGGTCGAGGGAGCAGGGACGTACTTGGGACCGTAGGCGCTCTTGAACTCGGCCATGCGGATGGGAGTCTATCAAGGATCAGGTCAGCACCGCCAAACAAGGACACCAGAAGCGATTGAGGAGAACGGTTGGCACTGTTTGGCACCTTAGCCGTGGGTTGAGACATACGTAGGAAACCATCTTGAGTCGTAGGGCGGTAGAAGCCTTGTGCGTCGTCCAATTGCTCGTCGATTGCGTCGTCGTAAAAGAATGGCCCTGATTGCGCGAGTTTGCCGGACGGGAAAGACCGGGTCTGTTTTGCCTCAGGCCTGAAGGGAAGAAAGTTGGAGGCCAACCGACCAATCCGAGGCCGGAGCGGGCGCCCCACTCCACTCTAGAGCTTCAGCAGCCTCGCCTTAGCCATCGTTTCTCATCTTTATTGATGTTTTCTTGGCCTTGAGCTTCCCTGCCAGCCTGCGAAGAATCAAGATGGACGCGTACATCGACAGTCGCTTCGAGCGGCTCGAGAAGGCGCTCGCCAGCTTGATTGACTCGGTCACGAAGTATCACCCATCTACACCGCAAGCTAAAGAACTTGGGACGGCGGATAATGAGCTGAGCAAAGGCTTGGAACAAGGTAATTCTCCATTATAACCTACCGCCTAGGCTTGCATCTAATATGTTCTCAGTCCAAACTCATCAGGGCAACTACCTGCGGATCCAGCAGCTGCGTGAGTCCTCAGCAGCTCTCGACACTCAGATCCGCGAAACCCTCTCCAGTCTCGCAACCACCCGCAAGGACATCGTCACGACGCACACCACCACCGCTCTCGCTGGGCCCAACTACCCCATCGCCTACGAAGAGCTCCTCAACTATGCTCGGCGCATCAGCAAGACCACCATGCCGCCCGCCGGCACCATCAAGGCTGTCTCGCCAACCCCCGATGCCCAGACGCCCGCTCCCGATTCCCAGGCCGCGTCCGTCATGACACCCTCGGCACCCCCATCGTCACAGGTCCAGAGCCCTGCGGTGATGAACGGAACACCACAAGTGTCTCAGGAACCTGCGACCCAGCAGACGGCCACGTCCACCAACACTAACCTCCCCGAGGGCTGGTCGCAGTATCTCAACCCCCTGTCAGGCCAGCTTTTCTTCCCCTGGCCCCAGGAGGACAAGATTCGTGCGGGGTCACTGGCCTCCAACCAGGTTCTCATGGAGCAGGGCATCGACCCCAAGGGCTATGACCCTGCCGAGGAGGAGGAGCGCAAGCGTCTCGAGGAAGAGGAACGTAAGCAGAAGGAGGAGGAGGAACGTCTTGCCCAAGAAGAGCGCGATAGAAAGATGCGCGAGGAGCGTGAGCGCATCCGCGTCGAGCGTGAACGCCAGAGGGAAAAGGAGCAAGAAGCCTGGAGGCGCGCCAGTCTCGTCGGTGGTTCGTCCGGCGAAAGCAAGCCTGCCGCTGGGCCTCCGCAGCAGAAGGCGCAGTTCCAGTTTACGGACCTGGATGACCTGGACGACGACGACGACGAGGATTGATCATGAACAGTTAAGACGTAGAATATCTTGGTCTATAGAAACTCAATTAATAATGAGATACCCTTCATCAGTAACCAATACGGCTCAGCTGTTTGTGTTCTCGGGCTCCCTCCCGAAATTTTTCGTCCTTCTAATTGAAACAATTCTGCTCCACACACAAGAAGCTGATATCGATAAACCGGACCCTCCCTGCCATCACCCCAGCTCGCCCTTGATTGCGATTGAGAGCATGCATAGGCCATGGCCAAATCGCAAATGCCCGACGCTGGTCGTACAGGTATTGTTACAAACGTCACATTCGTCCCCCTGTCATAAAATTTCCTTCGTTGCTGAGCCCTGTTCAGAGTGATTGCTTCGCTATCGCAAATACAACTTCTCAGTCGATCTTGATTGAGGCGTAGATCTTGCGGACGAACCACCAACTGGCAAAGTAGCCGATGGAACCTGTAACTGTGTTAGACAAATGTGGCAAGAGCGTTGAGCCAAGTGACTTACCAGCAAGGATGAAGAAGAGGAACGAGATGAGGGCGCTGTAGCCAATGTAGAGAACAACTCCAGCCAGGCTAGCCAGCTTGACCTTGGTGACAAGGTACAGCAGGCAGTTGAGGAAGATGTAGCCGCCGCTCATGCCAGCAGCGAGGAAAGACCTCCACTGCCAGTTGTAGTTTTCAGAGCACAGCAAGAAGTAAACCATGAGGATGGTGACGGCTGCGCAGACCACGATCATGAGACCGTAGCAGAGGAACAAGAAACCAAACATGTAGTAGATCCTGCTGAACCAGATGGAGCTCATGATGAAGTAGAGCTCGACAAAGATGGCACCAAAAGGCAAAAGACCAACAATGAGCATGCTGGGGATGGGCTTGAGGTATGTGGTGACAGGAGGGATCTGTCGGGGAATCTGGTTTGTTCGGACAGGGGGTTGGAACTGAGGAGCACGGAAGCCAAGCCAGGAGCCGGCAATCGATAGAGGGATCGAGATGATGAACCAGATGGCGACAATAACAAGCATCGTCGTGAAGGGAACCGCGCCCGATGATTGCTTAGCCCAAAGGAAGAGATCCAGGAGGAAGAAGCAGGAGAAGACAATGCCAGGGACAAGAAGAGGAGTCAGCGCGATATTCAGCTTCCAGTTCTCACCCTGCCAGGCCTTGTACGTGCGGGCAGAGACGTAGCCACCGACGAAGCCGAGAACAGTGTAGAGGAGAATCATGATGGTGCCAAGGGACCCACGGTTTGAGGGAGACAGGAATCCAAGGAGAGCAAACACAATGGTGCAACCGGTCATGCAGAAGAGCTGAACACCATTGCCGGCGAACACAGACAGGAGAAGAGGGCGCGAAGGGCTTCGGAAGACATCCCCGTGGACGAGCTTCCAGCCAGAATCCTCCTGTACACCATCCTCAACAACCGAAGTGCCACCAAAATCGTCGAGGTCGATCTGATCGAGTCGGTTGTAGCGAGCAATGTCCTTCTTGAGGGCTCGAACAAGAATGGACATGACGGTAAGGACAAGGATGACAACGATGATGGCAGTGTCGATAAGCCAGAACCAGTGAATCTTGGGGTCAAAGACGTGCAGGTACTTGTCCCACCGAGTAGCCCAGGCGGTTTCGGACTTGCGCCAGTAGACGCTGTAGCTGAACTTGACTGTCTTCTCCTTGTTCTTCTCGGTATCGAAGACGATGCGGTTGTGGTCACCGCAATCCGCCTCGCCGCCCTTGTAATCCTTGGAGTCGGGCTGTACAACAACGCCAACAACACGACGCTGGTTGGCATCACCATTGACCTCGTGGTACTCGATCCAGATCTCGTAGTGGTTGTTGAAGTAGATCTTCTCGTCCTCGCCTTCCTGTCCTAGCAAGAAACCAGAGCTGTAAAAGGTGGTGCCTGTAAGCTGGTCCTGGATCTGCTGCCCAGCAGGTAGGCCATCAACCAGCCAGTTCAAGCTGTAGCCGCGCTCAATAGAGCTCTTGACGAAGCTCATGGGCTTCTCCTTGTATGTCACCTCGCAGAGCGACTTGCAGGTCTCGTTCTGACCCATGGCGAGCTCGAAGGGAGAGGTCATGATGCGGTCTCCAAACAGGATGCTGCCGAGGCTCTCCGACACATATTCGGGGCCATCCTTGGGCTTGCAGAATTGAAACGCAGGATGGTAGTAGTCGTAGGAGACAACGGAATGCACACGGGCATCTTGAGGAGAGGGAATAGGCTTGATGCTGTTGACGTAGAGTGGGACCGTATCTCCGTCCTTGTACGTGGTCGGGGCAACGCCGGGGAGGTAGAAGGCCGATACCAGCTGAGGAACAGCTAGAAGCGAAGTAAGAAGCGCCGTCGAAGGCGCAAAGTCTCGTAGATGCATGTTGAAAATTAGACCATGCGGAGGTCGTGGGACGGTGATGAAATAGTCGTTGCGAAAGGGAGATGTTGAAGTTATAAGCCCGAGCTTCGAGCTGACGACGACGATGAATGCGAATGCGCGTCCCAAGGTTGCCAGGCAGCAAGGCAACAGAATTCAAAACCACGTTGTCTTTGCAACTATTCGTTCGGGGGCCCTCGATTGAACTTGCCGGTCGCTGATAAGGAGGTTTTGTTGGTGAATCAAGCCAGCAAGAGAGCTGCGAGCGTGAGACCAGTTCAGGAGCTCCAAGGGCCACTTGGGCATAAGGTCCTATTATCTGGCCAACTTACAGCCAAACTGCAGGCTTAGTCAGGGGTCAGCCTCGGATCATTCCCATTCCGCGGCAGCGATCTACACGACGTGTGACGGAGCCGCGTAGCCAAGAGAGGATAAGTGGTCTGTGTGACAGGAATGTCTGCCATTTGTGGGCCTGTTGCCAAGAGAGCCCCGCTAAAAAGTTGAAGCAAGCCGAAACTTTTTGACGAGACATCAAAACCTGGAGTCTAGAGACTTACAATCTCGGACACAAACAACGAATAATGGCGGCCCCTACAACACTGCCAGCGCTGCTGACATCGTTGACGCAGTCGCTATCTTCGGCGCTCGAGGTCACACCCAAACTCGCCGCCATCGAACACCAGAAGGACGGCATCTCCCTACTCGACGTCAAAAATGAGCTGCTGCTCTCCTACCTACAGAATCTCGTCTTCCTGATCCTACTCAAGCTGCGCAACTCAAAGACCGATGCTGAAAATACCGACGAAGACGATTCCGAGCTAGACGAGTCGGTGCGATCGAAACTGGTGGAACTCCGTCTCTACCTCGAGAGAGGAGCTCGGCCGTTGGAGGAGAAGTTACGGTTCTCCATTGATCGATTCCTTCGAACAGCAGACGACGCAGAGCGGGAGAAGAAGGCAAGAGAGATGAGAGCAAAGGAGCCGGAATCCGAAGAAGATGACAGCGACGACGAAGAGACCTCCCACAAACCTGGCGACCTGTCAGCGGCGCCCAAATTCGGAAAACTGGTAGACGATGTTGCGGCTCGTGCTGCAAAGGGCGATGAGGGAGCAGCAGGTGTCTATCGTCCTCCCAAAAGAGACAAGCAGGTCATGGACGGACCTCAGCGTCGCGACCGAGAGCGTCGTCCCAACAAGTCCCACACCATGGACGAGTTCGTTACTTCAGAACTGTCTGCCGCACCTCTGGCCGAGCCCAGCATTGGTACCACGATTGTCCAGGGCGGCCGCAAGATGAAGACGGACGCCCAGCGAAAGGAGGAGGCCGAGCGCCGAGACTACGAAGAGATGAACTTTACCCGTCTTCCCAAGGAGAGCAAGAAGGACCGTGCCCAAAAGGCCAAGCAGTCTGGTCGCAGCAGTCGCATGCAGTTTGGCGGCGAGGAGTGGCACGATCTCGGAGAGGGTGTCAACCGCATCGATCGCCTCACCAGGCGCAAGGAGTCGCGCGGTGGTGGTGTCCGCGCTCTCCTGGAGAAGAGCCGGAAGCGCGGCCGCGACACAACAGACGGGCCCCGCGGGGACGGCATGGCTCCGGGGATTGGAGAGAGATTTCAGAAGAGGGTCAAGGTGTTGGAAGGGGGGCGGCGAGACCGTGGCAAGGGCCGATAGAGTATTTGCACAAAATATATTCGATTGTGCCGTATATATCTTTGCCTTCTTCAGTTCTCTCGAGACTGTGTTGCGCTTGATGGATCTCATGGCTGTGTGCAGCTGTAATGTACTGTTACCAACATGAGTCGGATTCGGGCCGCTGGATACTCCAACAGGCCTTTTGTTAACACATAGGTCAAGCGAAAGGGTCAAAGGCTTTGAATAGAATCCAAGAGACTGTCTAAATGATCCGGCGAGTTGAAAAACATTTCGTGAAAGTAGTTCATACCTAGACCAGCATGAGCCATTGATAAGATAAGAGGTCCAGGAATTTTGGCGGGGGACGACCATGGAAATTTCTCCACGACCACCCCTCAGCTTGACTTCAAACGATACATCTCTTGAAATTCGACATCAAATATTGTCGCCGGTACTTCCAGGTTTGGAAACGAGAAGCCAGAAACTGTATTCCGAATTTCACTAATTTAAACGGTTTACAAAGCACCGTTGCTGCTCAACAGAGCATTCGTCGCAAAGCTCACTCCGAGACGACTCATACCTCTACCTCGAGAGGTTGACAACGACCAACGCTGAATCTTGGCCATCACTATACGACAACGTTTTCCAACTCTTGCCTTTCTCTTATACATACTCAAAGATGGACACCAGATCTCAAGAGCCCGCTCCGGCGGCTCCAATGGACATTGACGACATGGAGATTGACCCCAGCCTGAAGCCTACGACACACAAACCTACAACCACTATAGACGACGACGAAGACGACGATCCCATCACCGCAACTTACAACGTATTCATCAACCCATCCCTCCCCCTCGGCCGCCGCC
>JABEYC010000738.1:0-18310 GCA_013266195.1 Fusarium zealandicum | reverse complement strand
ACGTAGCAGGATCCAATTGTCTGAGGGGGGGGGGGAACTTTTGTAGGGGACTTGATGTCTGTGATTAGCAGTAATTGTATTGCTCCAATCGTAGCAATTATAATGATAGGAAGGTCATCAAGATTCAAACGTCTAACTGTAGTAACGTTAGATCTTTGCCTTTGCTGCTCAGGCAATGAAACAACCTCTCAGCCAAACAGCTGGGCCGTCTTCACGTGCTTTCAAGGGCCACTCTTTCTCCAAGACGCCATCCTTCTTCCATCTCTAGCGTGTCTGTATCCTCTCCAATCGGAGCCCTCCAATTGTATCCCATGTCCGCTTCCAGCGGGATGATGTAGGGTAAATCCTGAACTCCCCGTCAACACACCACCTACCTACCTACCTTGGTCTCCAAGTCCCGAGCGCAACCTCGAGCATCTACCGCCGGACATGACTTTATTGGTTATTCCTGCTCACGATTCAGGCTACTTCTGTCCTCCAGTCTAGAGTCTTAGATAACGTATTATCTCGGTATCTTTGAACAAGACTTAGTCACGCGTTTCCCTTGATTCGCCCTCCCAGCCCGCGTTATGCAGAACTTGTTTGATCCTTGAACCCAAATCCGTGGGCGGTGGATTTCCTGGCTACGAGAGGGGCCTGTGTCGTCGATTGCGCGATTAACGCGTTACTATTTTGGCTAATTCTCACGCGAGGTGTGGTGGGAGAATGGGACACCTTCGGAACTCGCGCGATCACCAATAATCACTGATTCTGCGATTAGAACTGTCTTTTCTCCCCTTCCATTGACCGAAATAACCGCCAAAAACTGCTCCTGCTGGTCAGTTGCCGGCCCGTGGGCATCTCCAGACCCAACTTGAACGGAAAACAGGGCACAAATGCCCATTGCATCATCGTTCCTTGGTCTTCCATCATCTCGATAGGGCCCGACGACCCGAAGCACATGGGGGTCGGCACGTCGCCACCGCCGTCGAGCATTGCCGCTTTCATCGTCGTGCATGCCGCTATGCATGACGGGCGGGGAGAATGACCTTGGAGAGCCAGCGAATCAGTTGGAGCCCAAAGACCTTATTGTGCACCTGGAATCCGTCCCTGGATTGCCCTGCCAAGAGGGTCCAGATGATGTGAGAGAGTCTGCGAGAGCCATGCCTTGCAGTCGGAGATTCAAGATATCTTCCGGCCAAGGACTGGGGATATAGTCAACTCCCGAAAAGGGTGCACTGACCAGATCCTGATATCCTTCCTGATGATCAACCTTATGGAGCCTCTCATGACCTCGCGATCCATATGCAAGGCATATATAGTACGAACCCCAGATTCCCCGAATGATTTTCTCCCTGAATTTCTTGGCAATGCAATGCGGCCCTATTGCGACTGTGCTCTGAAAGTTCAAGTGAACCCAGACATCCACAGCCAGCGGAGACAGACTTGATCAAGGCACCAACACACAATCGTTACACTATCACCAAAGCTCAGACTTATCGATTTCAGGGTATCATTACTTCTCATTACTTCTCATTACAACTATTACTATACGCCAAAACTATCAAAACTTTTTCATTCCTAACCAACGCTCACAGGTGGTCTCGTCCCTTGGTCAGGTCCACCTCGGCAAGGTTGACGACCTTTGTGCGACAGATGAGCTTGTGTCCGACATACAGCAGGGCAAAGAGTATCAGGCTGACGTAGCACGAGAAGAAGTCGCCCGTGTTCCACTCGATAAAGACGGTGAAACCACTGGTGAGGGTGATGATGATGTTCCAGAAGGCGCCGTAGTACGACAGCCAGGGCTGGAACGGGGCCAGGTACGGCAGCTCGGTTTTGCGGTCGAGGCCCTGCACCTGCATGATCTTCTGGAAGCGGATGTGGCAGATGTTGATGAGGATCCAGGTGATGAAGCATCCCGTGGCGCTAACATTGAGGAACCAGGTGAAGACGGTGGCGCCGTTGGACGAGAGGTTGATAAAGGAGATGAGACCAAGGACGGAGCAAGCGCCTACGGCGTAGTAAGGAGTGCCGTACTTGTTGGTTCGCTTCATGAAGGCGGGGGCGAGACCGTCCTCGGCCATGGCGACCATGATACGGCTGCTGGAGTAGATGTTGGAGTTGGCTGCCGAGAGCACGGCGGTCAAGAGGACGGCATTGATGATGTCTGGGAGGATAGGCACGCCGGCACGGATGGCCGAGATGACGAGAGGTGAAGCAGAGGCATCCTGTGCACCGCTGTCGAGAGCCTCGAGGTCAAAGGGCACGTTGAGACCGACGAAGAAGACGGTGGCGATGAAGAGGCTAAAGATGCCCCAAAAGGTCCAGCGGATGGCAGATGGGATCGCCTTGCTAGGGTTGGCCGTCTCACCGGCGCCGACTCCGACGAGCTCGGTACCCTGGTAACTGAAACCGGCAGTGACAAGAGTGGCCCAGAAGCCAACGAAGCGGCCCGTGTCACCTTCGACCATGTACTCGCGGAACGCGCCGGGGTTCTTCCAGTTCTTGAAGCCAATGTAGCCCTCGTCGCCGACGCCGGCGTTGACACAGATGGAGAAGATGATGAAGCCGACGATGGTAACAACCTTGATCATGGAGAACCACATCTCTAGCTCACCGAACCAGCGGACAGGCAGGAAGTTGAGGGTGGTGAAGATGGCCCAGAAGACGGCGATCCAGATGGCGATGCTGAGATCAGCATCCCAGTACTGGATGATGATGCCGGCTGCTGTAAGTTCCAGAGCAAAGGTGATGGCCCAGCTGAACCAGTAGATCCAACCCATGGCGAACCCGACAGCCGGGTCGATGAAGCGAGTGGCATAGGCAGTGAAGGAGCCGGCAATGGGGATGTACGCAGCCATCTCGCCCAAGCTGACCATGACGGAGTAGACAACCGAGCCCATGAACAAGAAGGCGATCAGGAGGGCGACGGGGCCAGCCTTGAACAGGGCACCACCGGTACCCAGGAAGAGACCAGTTCCAATAGTACCACCGATGGCGATGAACTGGAGGTGACGGCTCGAGAGGCCACGCTCGAGGCCACTCTCACCTGTCTCGACATCCTCCTTGTTGTTTACGGGAGCCTTCCTGTCGTTGCTCACCCGAGGCGACTTTTCGTCGGCCGAGGATGAATCGACGAGCATGGTTGCGATGTCGGAGGGGATTTGCTCAGATAACACTGAACAGTCAACGAACACGAGAGGACCAAGGGGTTATAATCGGTCCGCAAAGATGAACCGAGGGCTGGATACAGTGACAGTCTCTGTCGAGATGGGATCTGGCGAGGCGAGACACGGGGAAGGATAGATGCGGAGGAGGCGAGTCGAATGACAACTCGACAAGGGGGCTGCTCAGGTGAAGGATCCTGAAGAGGAACACAAAAAAGTAAGACCGATTAAGGCTGATGAGAAAGGAGCACGAAGAGACAAGCGCCAAGTGGGCTGGAAGGGAGTCGTGTTATGTAAAGAATATGAGACGACGGCGGCTCAAGGCCTACCTGCTACCCGTATAAACCCATCGCGGGTCGGGGCTCCATCGATGGGCCCATTGCGCGAAATCTTCATCTCCAGGGGGTGAGTGAGCATCGGATCGAGGTGAGGGTGTGCTATGGGTTTGCCCCCATTCACGGTACCTATGGCGCTTGCTGGTGATGATCCCGGCAACCGGCGAGACTGTCGATGCCCTGGACCGGGTTAATCTGCAAGTTAGCCTGCCTGGAGAGAGCTCATGTGGAAAAAGAGACGTTGAAAGGGCCCCTAGACAAATGGCAAGATTTTCCCAAACGGGAGCAAACTGGACGGAAACTGTCACGGCTTGTCCGTCAACTCGGTTCCGTGATATCCATGTGAGGCTCAGCATTTGCGAAAATGTGCCCTGGCCAATCGGCCTGAGCCGCTGTGGCCAACAGGGAAGAATTTGCACCAGGGTGGGTGGGGCGGCTTATCAAGCCACGATGCGAGTGCCACGCGAACTCATCTCGAACTGGCTTCGATGGATTTGTTCCATGCAGGGAAGAAAATGGGACAATGATCAGCAGCCGCCTGTTTGCTGATTTGCGCCAATGACTGTCTGTCGATACGCATCGAGTCATATTCTTGTTCATCGCTCCCTTCTATTGACTCGTCTTGTGCCATCCAGTTGCCGCTCACGTCGCCATCTCCGAGCTCCGGCCGCCAACAGTGCAGTAGCTCCCCCATCATCGGCAACACCGTCCTCGCCATGGCCAAGAAGAGAGAACCTGGTCTTCTAGAAGGGTTGGTTGGACGTTGATTTCCTTCAACATGTAGATTTCACCTTGGCTCCGCTTGAGATGGCCGATGCTCGACTCTTGACCTTGATATCAGACATCACGGGGCTGCGAACGGACCATGATGGGGGACCCGGCATCATGGACACGGACCGGGATGCTTTACCCTTGGTATCCGGGTCCGACAACGGATAGGTGATGACTCTGATGAGACAGCAACCAAGTCAAGAGAAGTTGATGAGAACAGAGTTGGACTCATCGAGACTCTCGACAGAAGCCCTATGTACCTTATCTGCCAGGGGATGCTGGGACCGCAAGGGTCAAATCCAACCAGCGATAAGACGACGCGAAAACACAGACCAGGATTCACTCTGTCGCGTGAGACTGTGCGTGAGAACAAACGTCCCACCACAATGGCCCCTCCCAAGATCCCACTTGCCATTGCAGGCTACGGTTGCTCCCGTGCTATCCCCGTGATAGACCCTTGGTGGTTCGACCGACAATCTCGCCTCGCCCGACCCGCACCGGAAGCTCGACAACGGCACGACCAGCAGACGTGACTGACTAATTCGTTTGTCTTTGTTTCCAGTCATAATTCGACTTCTTGTGTGTGTTTCTTCATATCAAGCCTCTTAGCTCAACTTTCCTGGCGATAAGGATTTCAGATCTGGGAGATAAATTGCCAAGGACTGCGTGAACCGATTTCTGTAGGCATTTGTGATGTCTCATATTTTTGTGCGTTGCATTCTTGATTCTTGCTGAGGGGCTCCAGTCCGATAGGTGCAACTCCAGAACGTTGTCGCGATGCGGCACAGCAGCTCGCTCGACTAGATTTTCCCCATTGGAAGTGATCTCGAGCTGTTCAGACCCTGGCATTCAACCCAAGTCATTTCATCGAGCGGTTGAGCGGCCCAACCGATCGGGAGACCCAAGCTCTAGGGTATTCAAATCAGAACATCACACCACTCTGTGATCCCCCGTCGGCCAGGGCAACGCCATCAGTCTCGGAATATTGGGATGATGTTGCGAGGAGTAGGTGTTGATGCATTTTTTTCATTCCATCAGGCGACAATTTTTCCTTCAAATTTGACAGGACGAGCAGTGGAAAACCACCATGGCATTCCCGGCCATGATGCTCACAGTGCCTTAATACCGCTTCTGTTAGCCAATGCCGATGAGAAGAGGATAAAGTTATCTTTTGTGCCAACGGGAATTCTGGAGCCATTGCTAAAACCCTTCATGTGCTAGTTTCAGGTACCAGTTGCGAAACTCGAGTACAGTGACGTGTTGACTGGGTGATCTCGTCCGTGGTGAAGGCGTCGCTTTTCTTGGGTCGGGTCCATCCAATGTCTTGCCCGGCAGTTTGGGCGAGTTGCATTTGCCAAAGCACAACATACCTGAGGTATCCAGATAAATGGATAGATAGTGTACCGCAAAGGATAAGGTTTTCTTGGGTATCAGACCCAATCGAAACGACTCGCCTACAAGAGGGATTCATGCATTTACATCTTCAACACCCTGGGTTGATATCCATTCCATGGATCCCCTCTTTGCCAGGAGATTGGCGCTCGGCAGGTCGGCATCGTACAAGCCTCTAGCGCTCTCGACCGCAAGCAGCCAGCGAGAGAGTTCAGCTGCTCAGGCACTCAATAACAGGGGGCCTGCTCCTAGAAATGTCTCTGATTCGTCAGATGGAACCTTTTCCAAGCTCACTAAGCCTGATCGCGTTACATCCATCGCACCTAGGGTCACTGCCGTGCTCGAGAGCTGGCGCCTTAGTGACCTCATCGAGACAAGCCAAGCTGCCGAATGTCTTGGGGTAGGTAGCTGGCGCAATCTGGGAGGCCCCCGCTTGCCGCCGACTAATAATTTCGAGGTCATGTTCTTTTCTAACCCTTTTTCTGTATCGCATCATACCATGCAGTTAGAAACCTCGCAGTTTTCTATCTGTATCACGCCTTTTCATCAATTCATCCAGGCGACGCTGGTGCTGGAGCATTGATTGTCAATCATCGCAATTCGATATTCGATACCCCTGCCCCGATCGTCACGATACAGAAACATCATCAGCTACTACAACAACTCTGAGCCGCTCGTCACGCCGCCGCCATCATGGGCGAAGCCGACGCCTACTACAACTCAAGCCGGCAGGGAAACGGCTATCAACAACAGGCCAACCCCAGCGCCGGCTACCAGCAACAATACCAGCCTCAGCCGCCGCCTCCCTCCCATCCTCAGCAGTTCCAACAACAGCAGCCGTACGAACAGGGGCCGCCTCAGAATGGCTACATGCCTGCGCAGGGCTACGAGGGCGACAAGGCTTCGTTCGACCAGCAGTTCAAGGTGGCCAAGCCCAAGTACAATGACCTCTGGGCTGGCATTCTTGTAAGTTCCTCTACTGCCAGACAGCATAACCAACAGGCAGACTAACCAACGCTTGTAGCTCATCCTTGTCTTCATCGGCTTCGTCGTTGTCTCTGCAATTACTCTTCAAGGTTACGCCGCCAACCGAGGCAACGCCGGCGATGGCATCTACGGCAACCGCAATGACTTTTCTCTCAACACGAGCACCATCATCCTCTTCATGTTCGTTCTGGCTGTAGCCTTTGTCCTCTCAAACGCATACATCTGGCTCGCGCGACTCTTTCCCAAGCAGTTCATCTGGGTAACGGGAATCCTCAACGTCTGCTGGGCCATCGGAACTGCCATCTTCTACCTCTGGCGCAAGTACTGGTCTGCTGGTATAGTGTTCCTCATCTTTGGCTTGTTCATGGCCTTTTGTTTCTGGACATGGATCTCGCGCATCCCCTTCTCGGCCCTCATGCTCAAGACGACCATCGATGTTAGCAAGAAGTACGGCCATGTCTATCTCACCAGTCTGATTGGCGGCCTGATTGCTACCGCCTTCTCCGCCTGGTACTCAATCACCCTCGTCGCCATCTACGTCAAGTACCAGCCCGCCGACAACAACCCCTCCTGCAGAGACGGCGGCTGCAGCCAGGGCAAGGTCATTGGTTTGATTGCGTTCATCACCTTTGCCATGTACTGGCTCTCCGAGTGGCTCAAGAACACGATTCACACCACCATCGCCGGTGTTTACGGCTCCTGGTACTTTTGCGTCCACAATTTCCCCAAGGACGCTACTCGTGCTTCTGCCAAGCGAGCCTTGACGTATAGCTTCGGTTCCATCAGCCTGGGTAGCTTGTTGGTCGCCATTGTCCAGTTCCTCCGCCAGATCTGCAATGCTGCTCGCAACCAGGAGGCGGGAGAAGGAAACATGATCGGATACGCCATCTTCTGCTGCGTCAGCTGCTTGCTGGGTCTCCTGGAGTGGGCAGTCGAATTCCTCAACCGATATGCCTTCTGCCACATCGCCCTATACGGCAAGCCCTACTTTGCGGCTGCCAAGGACACCTGGAAGATGATCAAGGACCGCGGCATGGACGCGCTGATCAACGTAAGTTGTAATGTCTTTATCCCAGTTTTTCATTGCTAACGCGTGCAGGACTGTCTCATCGGCCCCGTCCTCTCGTTTGGCGCCCTCTTTATCGCCTACGCCTGCGCCCTCCTCGCCTACCTATACCTGTACTTTACCGACCCCGCCTACAACAGCGACGGAGCTTACACCCCAGTTGTCCTGGCCTTTTCCTTCCTCATCGGCTTCCAGATCGCAAACATCTTCACCACGCCCATCTCGAGCGGCGTCGACACCATCTTTGTCGCTGCCGGCTGGGATCCTCAGGTCATGTGGCGCGACCACCCGGAGCTGTACAACGAGATGGTCAGGGTGTATCCCAAGGTGCAGCAGGTCATCCGCGACCGCTGATGGATGCGCTCGAGGGACGGATATGAATGGAACGGTCTGGTTTAATATGATACCACGAGATAATACGGTAAAGCAAGGCCTTGTGGCTTTGGGTTGGAATACATGTTGTTTATCCCTACTGTAGTGATGGCATATTGTCACGCTGAAAAGCCAATAATGATATGCTTAATTGAATAATACATTGGATCAACTTCTGAGCCTCTTTTCTCGAGCCATTCCCACCCATTGAGTTTGACGACCGAAAAACAAACAACGGACGATGATAAAGGGTCAAGACATCAGCGAGAATGCCTCGTCACGTATCCAGCCATGGACACCCGAGACATCGTACCTGGTGAGACTTGATCAAGCTCAATAGAAATAAGTGACTCCGTACCCAAGGTAGAGAGAGAGAGGGCGAAAGTATCAACTCGACAGGTAATCCAGCCCAAGATAAATAACAATGGTAGGTATTTACACACAAGAAAAAGCAGTCCAAGATTCCATACAGCAAGCCAGCCAGTGTGTGTGTGTGTGTCCTTTGCAAACGCCGAAAAAACACCAGATAGTCCCCAGATATGGTAATGGCACAGATCATCTCCTCGGCTCACCAGCCCTGCCCAGCCTCTCCCTGGCAGCCTCGACAACACTCTTGCGCAGCGCCGGGCCCGGCTCACCTTCATCCATCTCGTCGTCTTCCGTGACCGGCACGACGGCCCATTTCCTCGCGGACCCCTGCATTCCAGCCCAGAGGTCCGTGGGCAGAAACTCGCCGACGTCCTGGCGGAATGTCTCGCGGGATGCGCGGTCGCCGTCGAGGAGCTTGTCGACGCTGTCCTGCGCCTTGCGCCAGATGCTGCGCACGCGGTCGTCGACGGCGCGGCGCCGCTCCACCTCGAGGATGAGGCTGTCATAGGCGCTGGCGTAGCGCTCGTAAAAGTCCTTTAGCTGGCGCATTTCCTGGAGCTTGCTGTGGATGCCCTCCTTCTCCATCTCCCAGCGCGTCTTGAAGTCTCCCTCGGCCGCGAGGTAGTCTGCCAGTCGTTCGCCAATCTCGCCTAGCATGGCATATGCCTCGAGCATGCTCGTGTACGCCTTCTTGGACTGGTCATGCTGTTCCTCCAGCACGATGTTTTCTTGCTCCATGGCGCCGAGGCGCTCTTGGATCTCCTGAACCACGTCGTCCACCTCCCCGGCGTCTTGGACAACGACCTTGAGCATCTCGGCGCGGTCTTTTGCGGTCTTGGGCTCGAGGTCGGAGACGTTGGACTCTTGCTCGGCAATGACTCCCGAGATGGAGACACCGTCGCTACCTTGTGACTGTGTAGCTTCGGCGGCCCTTCGTCGGGCGAGAGCGACAGCACCTTCAGTGGTTCGAATCGCCGTGACACACATGTCGAAGTGGTGTGTTAGTGAGACCAGCAGTTGTGCCATGCCGTGCGAGTGGTCCACCAAGCTCTCGAGGAGATCGCCTGTTGGAGGACCCAATCCGTCGCCCGCGTCGCGTGATAGGCTTGGGGCATCGACGATGATCTTTTTGAGGTTCCGGATGTCGGTATCGAAGCGAAGCAAGTCTCCGTCAAAGGATTGCTGGACGCTCTGTTCCGAGTCAGTAAATAATTGTGTAGAGAGAGTGTGGTGTGCGGACTCACCTGGAGCTCCTGTATGCTCTTCTTCATCGCCTCTCGCATCGCATCCACGCCCCCCTCGTCTATAAAGTCGACCAGATTCCTCCTCTCCTCGCCCTTGGGCCGAAAGACGCCCTCGACGCCGGTATCCCGCAGCATCTCCATGGTGCGCTCCAAGTCGCCATCAACCAAGTCCATCGACTTGACCAGCTTCTTGAAGTCCTTCTTTCCCCAGTCGTAGGTGGTCTGCAGACTCCTCCTTACCCGGACAAGAATCGCAGCCTGGTCCAGTATCGAGGTCCGCAGGAAGCCGGCCTGGGCTGCCAGGATGGCGACATCTTCGTGGGACTGCCGGGCCGCGGTCGCAATCTCGTTGGCGCGTAGGACAAGGGTCATTGACGAGAGGGAGCGCTTGGCGACCAGGAGATGGTTGACGAGGGTGTCGATGGAGATGGAGTTCGTGCCAGAGTCGGCATCATCGTCGCGGGTAAAGGAGCGCGAACGGGAATTCGAGTTGCGGGATTGCGAGTTCGATTGTGGATGGGAGAGCCTGGATGAGGCTCCCGAAGAGCCATGGCTGCGGCGCAACGAAGTAGCAGATGAGGATGCCATGATTGGTAGAGTTGTGCTGTTGAGAAGAGATGATAAGTCAAGGATTAGCTCCCATGGCTACATGATGGGAGAGAGGTTCAAGATGGACAAGAAGAAGAAGAAGAAGAAGAAGAAGAGGAAGAAGGAGAAGCGAAAAGGGGAGAAATAAGTCTAAAGTGAATGATGATGAGAGAACGGGCGACGAGAGCTTGATGGGCGCCTGGGGCCATGACGGAAGCTTCTTTGGTGCGATAAGCTAGGTTCCGTTATCGCTAAGAATAGGCAGCTGACGCACCTCTGCACTCTAATCGGTCACACCTACACACCTACACACCCCCCGGTTATAGTACGGATAGGCCATGTTTTAGCTGACGCTTGCTGGGCTGGCGCTGTTGTCAGTCACTTTTAGCGGGGTTTCAGCCTCCATGTTTAGCTATACTCCCGTCCGCTCTAGAGTTCCATTAGGCTGTTTGCGACCTGCGTCAACACGTGGAATGGCCAATGATTGTCTCATCTGAATCGCTCATGTCGCAACCAGATATCAACACAAAAGGTTAGGCTTCAATTCTTCCAAGGACCCTCAACTGCAGATTCATCATAATTAACTAAAGCAGTCTGTGTATCATATCGTCGTTCCTAATAGAGATTCCTATCCAGACACCTCCATTCGCTACATCCAAATACAAGCAAACAAAATCTTGTCAAATCATCTCCAATGCCGTATACTCTTGGAGGTCTGGTATATCGCTCCTCTCGCCCTCTTGAAAAGCAGTCGTCTCCATGCATTCTTCACGACTTCACATGCTCCAGTCGCCGATCAGACTCATACGGCGTCGGCGCAGGTGAGTTCATCCTTGTCGTGTCCACCGAATCGATATGGAAGTAGCTCTTGATGGTCGAGTTCTTCTCTCCAGACGTATTCACGTCTTCAATCACAAGACCGTGCTTGCTGATCACTGGAGGATAGAGCTTGTTTCCATCCTCGGTATTGTCTTTTGTCTTGTCCTGTTCCTCTCCGGCTCGGACACCACCAGCATTGGATTGAGCGTTGTCGAGATCTGCTGGCCCCTTCTCGCCCATGCCTCCCTCTAGGAGCTCGCCGCCCTCCATGACCGTGCGGAGCTTCAAGCTCTTGTCCTTGGAGTAAACCCGGATACCGACAATGCAGATGGCGTTCCATGGGTCCGGCATCTGCTCCTCTTCCGAGTCGTAATCATCCTTGGCTGCAGCCTGGTTTGCGTGGTTGAGTCGGGGCTTGCGTGCCATATCGTCGCTGCTATAGAGGGCCTCCCAATCCTCCACGGGAGAGTCCGAAGACTCACCCACAGAATCATAGACAGGTCGGCGCCTCACTGGCAGGGGCTCCTCCTCCTCGACCGAAGCTGGGGGAGGTCCACCACTGACCGGAGGTACCTCCTGTCTCTCCTCCGCAGCCGTGGCCGTAGAGTTCACTGTATTCGGGGTCAAGTGAGGTGAGCCAGTTGACACCGAAATGACAGTATCGTCGGGGACGTGAAGGTCGCTCTTGATAGAATCCTTCGAGTCCTGCTCGGCAGAATCCTTTTCAATAACAACAAGCTCTTCCTTGTCAGGCGCCTGCTTCTCGGAAGACTCGTCGTCAGCCTCCTCAGCCTGATTCCTGGCCTCGGCTTCTTTCTCAGCTTCAGCTTTGGCGAGTCTCTCCTTCTTCATCTGTTCCCGCTCGGCCCTGACCTTTCCGTTGAACTCCTCGTCGAGACGATCTTGCGCAGCCTCCCAGGCAGAACGCCGCTTCTGTCTCTTTTCCAGGTTCTTCTGGCTCTGTTTCTTGCTCACGTCGCGGTTGACGGAGCGCTTCTCCCACATCTTGCGACGCTCGTTTTGTCGGCATCCAGAAGCCTTCTGCTGATCCTTCTTTTGGCGTAGCTTGGTTACCTTGTCCATGTGGTCCCACGCCTTGCTGTGGGCCAGATCGTAGGCATGGCCTACTTGAGCGAGTTTCTCGTTTTCGACCCTCCCCGAGCATTCTCGTTTGACCACCTCCTCGACGGACTGGACGGCAGAGTCTCGTTCGCCAGTCACCTTGAGATACACAATATAGTTTCCAGAAGGCAGGTCAGGGAGCTCCACAGAAACCGACCTCTCCATGAGGTAGTTGCCGTGGGACCGAACAATATAGTCCTCGGCATTAGGGTTGTCCTCGGAATGAAGCCGGAAATGGAGTCGGAACGTATATTGGCCGTGGAGACCCTTAAAGTATCGGCCATCAAGCTGAGAGAGTACAAGGACAAGAGGAGAGTCTTTGGTCAGCTTGATGTGGAACTTCTCGTGGTACTGGGCCCTCCACGGAACATCCACGCCGACCCAACGTTGGCAGCATCGCCAGTCAGGATCCCGGAAAAGGCGCGTGCGGTCAAAGTGAGAGTATTTGCGAATGAGATCTTCGTACGAGATCCAGAAGACGGAGTCACCGCCAAACTTGTGGTCGAGCTCCTCTTGGACTTCTGTTGTCCACTCCTTGGAGCCGTCACTCCAGGCGCCCTCCCAGATGCCCTTGCGGACCTTGCCCCAAGGATTTCGGAGCTTCACCAGACGCTGGCCAGACTTGAGAGTGCGGGCCTCCATGACGACGTAGGCATGGCCTTCGAAGATGCCGTTGCGTTCACCGTAGCCATGCTCCAGCAGACCTGTCGAGGCGCCGAATATGAACTCCTCGTTGACCCTCGACATCTCGTTATCCCAGAACTCATCAATATCTAGGATATCCGACGTCAGGAGCTCGGTGGTGACGCCACCGCAGAGATCTTCCAAGCCTTCGCCGATCCAGCCGCCAGACAGCGATGCATAATCACCATGCGCCTTGGCATAGGCTTTCTCGATGAGGGGAACCCACGTCTCGTTTTGGTTCTTGCACTGAGCAAAGAAGAGAGCCTTGGATCCAGTCTGATATGTCTTGCGATACACATTCTCAACGTCTTCGCGATCGATCTGTTGCAGGAGATCTCGCTGCATGCTGGGAGAGTCCCAGCATGGTGACTTGAGGTAGAGCTTGTCGTCAATGATGGAGTAGATCCATTCTCCATCTCTGTATAAGACGAACCCGTAGATGCCGATCTTTGTGTTGTAGGCGACGCACATGCGCCGTAGACTGGCTGGAACGTGGGCGAGAGCAGTCAGACCAGCCATGATCCAGCAATCGCCGAGACTTCCTTGCTTGACGTCACCACCATTCACGTCTTCCATGAAGGTGGGCTTGTCGAAGATCTCGTGCACTCGCTTGACAGCCTTGGGCACAGAAGCCTTGGAGCTCAATAGTGTCGTTCTGTTGAGCTCATACTTTTGTGCGCCGAGGCTATTCAGGCAATGTCCCTTTTCATACTTGAGATCCCAGTCCTAGACAGATGATTAGTGGGCAGCTTGTAGGCAATTCCATCATCGACAACTTACCAAATCCCAGCCGGGATCTCGATACCGCATGTTCACACGCTTGCACTCCTTGATTATCTTTTCGACCTTTCGTCGACACTCGTCTGCAGCACGCTCGTATCCTTCTGAGAGTAGTTCATTGGACCGTGACGTGGCCGGAGGTTGAACAGGGTCAAAAGGGAGGACAGCTAGGGCTTTGTGGAATTGGCGCTTAGAGAACTTTTTCCAGATGCGATTGATCGTCTTCTGAGGTGGTAGCTTCTTCTTCTTCTTCTTCTTCTGGTCATTGCTGTTGGTGGTGGTGGACGGAGGGTTACGGGGCCGACGAGGGTCGTCCGACTCCTCTGATGAACTGTAGCCGTGCATGCTGTTGATTGTGAATAGAGAAGGTAGCTGAGAGACGGCCTCTCGGGATAATAATGAGAGAGAAGTGACTAGGACTCGTCGAAGCGAGGCAATGGGTTGACGTAAGAGATGGGTGGTAGAGGGGCTCAGCTGAGCAAGAACGAAAAGCGTTTATTTAGGCGTATATAGACCCTTGGAGAGTCTTATGAACGAGAGTGTGCTAGGGAACACAAAAGTCGTACGAATTGGAAGAAACCGTAGGAAATTGGAAACGGCACGAGCTCGGAGGGAGGAGGGCATATATACGAAAGGCACTTGGCCTAAGCAAATGCGTATTGGTCCGCCGCGCCGAGCCCGCGACACGGTGAGAATAGCCCACGGATAAGAAGCATCTAGTACACCTGCCCTGTATTGTACCTACACCGACATTAGAGACTGCCACGAGCCTCATCCCCTTCTTCGTGAGCTCTCCATGGACGTCTCGAATCGTACCATTGGCACAAGGCGCACCTGGCGGCCCGAGCAGGTCCGATGCCGTGTGGGTTGGCTGGGAACAAGGGTCCCCTTCTCTTGGCGAGCTGAGTGCCCCGGAACTGGAAATGTAATAAGTACCAGAGATTGTACTTTGTACTGGTACAAGCTCCCGCACGGGGATAGATAATTACCAATTTGGCCTAAGGGAAGATGCTGGCTTACCCCGGCAATTTGAACGTTGAGGCGGAAGTTCGTTATGAACCCGGTGCATGGGACAAGTTGTAACGTTAGATGATCCCCCTTTTTACATGCTCTGTGCGACGTCCAGACCTCCGTCTTGCCCTGAGACCCCTTTGTTTGTACAATCTCCAATACCTAGCCCAGCATGTATTCTGGCAATTGGACGAAGCTCTCCGCGGGAGGCTGAAGTGACAACCGCCATCGGGGGCGGACAGCCCGAAGCCTAGCGGGGGCTGTAAATCGCATCTTTCAGAGACAAGTTGTCGTGAGAAAGGGAGCCCGAGAGAACGAATAGTCCACGCGAATAGTCTTCCCAGCCCCCGTTGTCTGGTCAAAGTCTCAAAGATCTCCCAAATTGCCATGCGCCATCGCGGTCGTCCTGTTTCCCCAGTGTTCCGATTCGCCCAAGGTAATTAAGTGCTGAGTCGTTGACTGACAACAAGGGGGCTGTGGGTCATGGGTTTTTAGGGGTCCAAGACACCCCAGGAAACCGAAGGTCTCGTTCCTTGGAAAGGCACTTTGGCGAGGCAAACAGTGCGGGGCGTGCTAATAATTGTCCAAGGCTGCAGCCCCCACAGTGGATGCATGGAGGTCGGGTGTCTGGGCTCCTGGACAGGGACATGGAACCGCCTATCGCTGAGGCTCAGAGTTACTGTAGGTAACGACTGGCCCTGCGGGTTTCTTGGACCAAGGCGACTGATATGATCGTCGATGAACACAAGGGCCGTCGACGAAGAATCCTGGGAGCCCCAGGGCCCCGGGCCCCTACACCTTCTCTTCCAAAGGTAGAAGCACAGATGGAAAAGGGGGCTTGGCCAGTCTTGTCTGGTACCTGCAACTTGTCGAGCCAGCGATAAGCAATTGTCCTATGAGCGCTTGTGGATTAGTCGATCGCAAAGTGTGGGCGGAGTGGCGACGCTTCCGAGAACGGCGGGGCCAGCATCTGACTCTTTCAACCCTCCCTCAGCCTCGAACCCGAATCGCGACCTGCGATCCGCAAATCCTCACACGAATCGACACGGCGTGAAGGACTCATTTGGGGCCGGCAAAGTGGACGAGAACGCTGACCACCCCCGCATTCCTAGTTGAAGATATCGCCCGCTATCGTAAGCCTGAGCCTCGATGCCTATCTTGGCCAGCAGATGAGACCAGAATCCAGGACAGAGCCTCAATGCGCACCGTAAAAGTATGCGGCCAAGGCTGAGCAACCTAGCCGCAACAGGGACATGGGACCCAGGTTCCGGAAGCTGCATGAGCATGCTTTGACACGACTCGCCTACGGTCGGAAGGATGGACGAATTTGGTGAATTGGACAGTAGCAAGAGTCTGATCGGCGAGTTTAGCGCAAAGTGGCTGTTGCCCCAAGGTGCCAAAACAAAGTACGAAACTGTCATGCGCTGATGGCCTTCTAGAGGCTGACTCAATCTTAGGGGTGATTTCGGAACTTTGGTGTCGTCTGAGAGTTAACGGCTCGGTCCACGTAGTCCACCCACCCGAGGCCTCGTTGCCATGCATGCAACGTCCACTACTTGAGCTCTCATGCAGCGCTGATACGAGCTGTATCTCGACCCAAGAGGTGGTTGTTGATTGGTGCCACCTGGTCGTGATGAGGTCCAGAAACGAAGCATATCACCACTCGACCTGACCAAGTTCGTCCATTTTCGTCTGACTGCGGCCTCCCTAGTATCGTTGAGGCGAGGCGCCTGTGATTGGCTGGACTCAGTGACGGAGAAGTGCATTGTGCAGCATTGTGCAAGACCAACTGAGGTTACGGCTCGCATAGGACTTGTAGCATGGCCCGTGTCTCCATCGCAGGGCGATCAACAGTCTTGTCAACCACCAATTGCCGAAGGTTTATCGAAACCACTGACGAGGCAGTCAGCCACTTCTCATGTCCACGCTGCAGCCACTGGTGTCTCTTTTCTCAGCAGTCCATGGTAAGAAATCGAGCCTTCCGACCTCTCCCCGGTTACAAAGTCCCAGTGACAGCTCCACGGGTTTAAGGACTTGATGCGGTGCAATACTGGAGGTCGTTCCTAGGCGCTTAACCGCGTCTATAGCGGATGCTGTGGGATGGTCATCGCACGAGCGTGACCCCAGGTTCTAGAGAAGTCGATCGGCGGCGGTACATCTGCAAAGTAGAATCGCCTATAGAAGAGGCAGTTTGTAGTTGTCGGTGGCCAACGCCTTCATATTGATTTGTTGTGATGTGAGGGAGGATGAATGGGTCAAGGTGAGAAGAAGCCGAGCCTAATTTCAGGTTGGGAGTTTGAGACTCGATGTGGAGAGATTGCCGACCACGTGCAATAAGGGCAGTTTTAGAAGGTGCGCTTGGTCGAGGGTTCGAGTTGCAGGTACTTCAAGGCGGAATTTAAGTGGTATAAACATTGGATGGATCTAATCTTTGTGCCCTGCTGAAGCAATAAAATAATCCCATTATGGGATTGTTCTTCCAACAACACACTCGGCGTCGAGACGACTGCCAGCGTGAGGCGGTCTCCAGTGTATCAACCTAAACCAAGAACAGTATTGGTTACTTTACCTACCAGCTGCAATAGCTGAAGGCCAGTGAGGATCTGGTTCTTGCGTCTTAGATTGTGCTAAAGCTCCAGGGTTGGTTCGGTAGTTTCCCATTGGCGCCGAAACTGCTATACCGGGACGACCAGGCTGGGACGACGTCTTATACCAGGACGACCGATAATGTTAATGTTGAGAGAGTCGAGGACGCACGACAACCTGGAATCAATAAGTTAAATCATTTCATGACAGGCTTCCGCCATGATAAAATCAAAGTGACACTTACCTTACCATGACTCATGATCAGCCAGTTCTGATAACTGGTCTCTCGCCGATATGCTGGGTTTGATCCCGGTGAGGAGGTTCAGAGCCTCGAAAGGGGCACCGTAATGCTCATGCCACAGCGCGTTTGACGAACTGGCATTTGCGCCTGATCTTGCAGTTCTTGCACTTGGTCATCTTTGGGTGAGCCTCCGGGTGCAGCTGCAAGGGCCACTTGATGCTTTGGAGTCGCCCCCGGGTTTCGAGGACTTCGCCGAACTCCTTGAGGCGCTCAAGGTCGGCCTTGCAGAGCCAGACGCCCTCCTCCTTTCGCTTTCCGGAGAGGAACTGCGCCTGCAATGCGAGCGTGTCGGCCAGGGTCGGGGTGTTTGGGGCCTGAGAAGACCCGGCCGAGGGGGGAAGAGTAGGCATCTGGTTGCCCACAGGCCCTGGGCCCATGCCGTTCATGCCAGCCACTGGCAAGTTCGTGGGAGTTATTGCGGGCAAGTACATGCCCTGGTTAAAATAATTGGGCAAATACATGCCCTGGTTGAACGCGGACAAGTTCATGCCCGTGTTAACTGGTACGGACAAGTTCATGTCCGTACCAAACGTATTGGGCATCCCGCCCGAAGCTTCCATCAGCCCTAGGCCCGCGTGGTTCGTGCTCACGGGCAAGGCCATTTGCAATGGCCTTTGCACGTTCATGGGAGCTGCCGTTCCCATGCCCATGCCAGGACCTCTCATACGACGGTCCCAAGCAAATGTGGCCTGGGACAAATCCAGGCCTGCCAGGCCTGCCAGTCTGTTGGCATC
>JABEYC010000737.1:0-55276 GCA_013266195.1 Fusarium zealandicum | reverse complement strand
ACGACCATACCCACTGGAAAATTCGGGATCCCGTCCGCTCTCCCATAGACAAGCCAGTGAGGGGCGGATTAGTAGTTGGGTCGGTGACGACCAGCGAATCCCCGCTGTTGTATGTTTTTGGCGGATGCTCTCTTTTTGTCGGCAAACGAGTCTGTCCACGATTTGGTGGCCAACTTGTGTCTGTCGTATAAAAGTCACTTAGAGGGCCTACTAGGCGAAGTGTCTCGGGTTTGAATTTGGGTTTCGGTGGCTTATCCAAGCTGGCTGATGCCTCTTGATCCATCCTGTTCCATACATAACAATGAAACATTTTTATAGAGATAAGGTAACAGCCACGAGGAATCAACGCCCAGGGATTGTTCGACAGAAATAATTTCATAGATATTGTTCTAGACGTCGAGGATTTCCTGGTTGTCTTCATTTCCATCGACTTTGTCAAGGACCTTTCGAGCGTCGCCGTATTTCTCCATCTCGATCAGCTAAAGTGGAGAGCTATATGGAAAGGAATATCCCCTCGCCTTAGTCAATGTCGAGAATACCTAGAATAAGAGAAAACTTCCATTGGAAAGGGTTATAGACATGGGAGTAGCCGTAGCTAAGCCATTGGGCGACAGAAATGGGCCAGCTCAGCATCCATTACAAAAGACCTGTGCACACTCCACGAAGGAGACAATGATACACCCTATGATGGATCTTCCCATAGAATTTGATAGAATACCAAATTTACTTGTCATCACTTTGCCAATGGTTCTTTATCATGTCAATTTCGTCTTTTTGGTAATCAATGATTAGATTAATCATTAATATAGCGTGGTATCAAATCCATACAATCATAGACTGGAGGCCCTGTTCAGGCCCTGCTCTTGGCCTCTTCTTCAACCACCCTGGGTATTTCATCGGCCAGACTCTCGCCCACCTGCTTCCAGTCAAGCAGCTCAACTGCACGACGGGCCTTACTTCTAGCGTTACTTCCAAAAAAGACAGGGCCGCCGGGAAGACCAGTCATCAACTCGGGCTTTGTGATCTCCTCAATCTCGGGGGTGTCAATAAGGCCCCTCTCCTTTGCCGCCCAGGCGACTCTGTCGGAGATCTCTGCGAAATCCTATCACTAGTTAGATCTTGCACGATAGCGGTTGAAATGAAGGACACTTACAAGCTCTTTACCAACTCCGAGTAAATAGATCCCATTTTCGCCCCATAGTGACTCGTCTTTGTTACCGTTGGCCGCAGCCTCGGTCACTGCAGACAGCATTTGTCCCAGGTCCCGGATGTGGACATTTCCCCAGCGGCTCAGACCCTTGCCAACTCTGACTCCGTGGCCCTTCTCAAGAGTGACCTTGGCCAGACTAGGGATCTGGACGCTGCGCTTGTTTCCGGGGCCCTCGCCAAGTCCGTATATGATGGGCGGAAAGAAAAGTGCGGTCTTGATGGACGGAGACTTGTTGGCGACGTCAAGGATATAGTTATCTATAGCCCGACTGGGGTTCTCGCGGATTAGCGAGTGGATTGCAGAGGCGTCATCCAGGTCATCAAAGACCTCGGATGATGCCTGCCCTGGCTTGAAAGAGTCGGAGGCAAGCTCTTTGACTGCCAACAGGCTTGCACCGGACACTTGAACCCAATAGGCTGTTGGATTTGGGTGTCAGCAAACATTCAGTCTCAGAGGGAGGGATCAAAGTATCGCACCCAAGGACTGGCGCTTCTGCAAGCCTCGATGGATAGCCTCAGCACATCCCATATGCTTATTGGAGGCGAGGTCTACCAACTGCCGTTAGTAACACTCGTTTGTTGGTGCGTGTGCGCTGCTTCAACATACTCAGAACAATAGACGCCTGGGAAGCTTCTTGCTCAATCAGATCGCTGTCGTCGAGATCACCGACAACGGTCTTGATCTGGGGAAACGCATCAGCGATCCGTTCAGCCGCTTGGCTGTCGCGAATAAGGGCCGTGATGGCGTATTCTGGATGGCTACCAGCCAGTTGATGGAGCACTTGGCCGCCAATGTATCCGGTAGCACCAGTACTAGGAACAGTTCAGCTGATGTCTTGTCCTCGATGAATATGGGGCTGGGTCCTTACAGGAAGATGGAAGCCATTTTCTGCAGATCTGCTGGATGTAGGCCTGCTTGGGTCTTGAGTAATGGGCAGATAGTCCAAGTGAGGGGCATGGGAAGACTGAAGCTGTGACCTTTAAGATATTCAGGATAGCACTCTCCGTTTTACGTGTGGGGCTGCTTACGGATGGAATCGAAAGCCAAAGAAGTTCTCGTGGCAGAATAGGAAACTCAGCCCGATAGGTTAAACTGGCAAAGCGAACATTCACAGGAAGTCCAAACTGAAGCTGATTCAGCAATGTGCCAGATCAAGTTTTCAGCCTGGCTTATTAATTCGATGGGACAAGTGAAGAAAAGACGCAACTCAATTGGCCTTTTGCTTGACCAAACGACCCCGCCTCGCGGAGACTTGCCACTTTCAGACAAGAGATAGAATCTTAAGCCGAAGTCGGGGAAGTCTTAAGCCGAGGCACGAGGGAATCTCAAAAGGATTTTCTACGGCTTTCTGAGATAGATTACCTGATCGCGTCTTGTTACAGGGTTAGATGGCGTTTTCAATCTGTAGTCAACCGATACGCAACCGTATGCCTCTGGCTGTGTCGATATAGTGCGATGGAGGCAGGCGATGCTGTTTAAGAGTCAACGGATTTACTTCCCCAGGTTCTGGCGGAATCTAGCCATGACCGTGTGAGTTTTAAAGTTCCCGTGATTAATGTTAGTACTGAACTAGTAGGGCTTGTCCAACAACGCTGTAGAGCCATCTCACTCAAGACTATGCCATCCATGATTCACGTAGAAGCAATACCATATGTGCAACTTGACTCATCGCATTTGTTTATAATTTCTTTACCAAGCCTGAAACGCAGGGCAGTCTATTCAGATCCTAAGTATTTGACCTTGACGATGATGAACGATCTTGTATGGGCTATACTACCGGTCTCTGGGGGCCAACATACTACGATATGAGTCTAGTGTTTAATTAATTATTTTTATGAATGCAAAGATTATTTACGTATCTATCAAGATATTACATACTCCAGTCTAATATTGCAAACTGTCTCTTACCTTGCCCATTTACCGTCCGCTGCGCCCAACGCGATCTAGAAACTCCTCTCAGAGTAATGCCCTTCTAACGCTGATCTCCCTTGAGCAGATGCCTAGTTCTTGACGGCATAACACATGAGCCACTTGAGGGGAATCGCGTTGGTGGTGACGAAAGCCGGCTTAGCCTTCGTGAACAATGCGCTGCCAACGACAGTGCCATACTCATTGACGTATCGCTGGCAAACCACATTGTCAACCTTGGGGACAGGGATATCGTTTCGGCCCGCGCTGACGCTTTTGACGCGCAGTTCGGTGATGGAGAGATTGTCGACGAGGGTGAGCTTGCCAATCTGAATGGAGATCTCCTTCCTGGTTTGGAACCTCAAGTCAGTGCCTGTCACGGCGATGATGTTGACTGTTGGTGCGGGACTGGGCTCGATGCTCTTTCGAGCCTCCAGGTCAACTGGAGTGGCCATTGCAGAGGAGGCCAGGATGGCAGCGGCGGCAAAGATGTTGCTGAAATGCATGACGATGATTGAGAGATTGAAAGAAGTAATTGGTTGGTGTAGTGGTTTGTTTGATCAAGTGATTGATGCTGTGGTTGATTCGAGTTTGACTGAATAGAACCTGATGTCAAGTCCGACGAAGTTCCTATATACCTATTCAACTCAACAGTCTCACGGGCATCCTTCCTTGGATTCTCGCAGCGCATCTAATTTTAGTTACATGTTGACAATGCGTCAGGTGTCGACCAGCGACAATGTATTAATGCACAGCTTGTAAGTGGAACGGCCAGGAACCCTTGTCGGCTGATCGACCGTGAGGTCCAGAACGGAGGCTTTGCAAGCCCCTCTCCGCAAACCCGCAGGATCAGGCCAGGATACAGCGAATCATCCATCGTTGGCGTGGTCTCCGGGTTACGGAAATAAAGTAGGGAATTCGTATTTTCGACGGATGCTGACGATCCTACGTAGCATTCTCGGCCCCGCCTGGATCGTGGGGAGATTTATCGTATATTGAAAGTAGCATCGGCGCCAGATCTCATGCAAAATAGACGACAATTATAGAATAGTAGCAGAGCTGCATCTTCGGGGTACCCAGCCCTTGAGCATGCGCTTTCATCCTTGTTCCTTTCTCTTTCTTGTAATTTCTGTGCATCTATTCTGCACATAGAGTGACTCGCTAATCGCCTTTGATTGTCCATAATAGTTACCCGCAGATAACACAAGGAGTATGGCGAGCCCCGAGACCCCTGGTTAGAATGATCACTCTGGAGGTTCTTTTGCGTCTGTTAATCACTGCGCTTGACAGCTTGTTGCGGTTGTTTGCTCACAAGGCTCCATCGTTACGCTCAAGCTGGGTGGATATTTACTCTCCCTTAATCCCTGGCAATCGAAGCCGGCCAGGGTTTTAGTTTAGGCTAATGTAAGAACCCCCCTGCCGCCGTGGTATCAGAGACAGAATTACAAAGCCTGCATGCAACGACATGTCCCTTCTTACTCTGGAGGCCAATTACAGCTCGACAGGGCGAATGCATGGAATTTAGCTTGAGCTATCGGAAAGCATGTTTAATCGCCAATTACCCAGCCCGAGGTTTGAGTTTCGACTGTACCTTGCTCGCATCCTCGGCCAGCAGCCGGATATCGCCTAGTCTAGTTGTTGACGGCCGAGACATGTCACATTGGGGATCCCCGTTCAGCCACGTGATTCCGGAAATCTGGCACGATAAAAAGGCGCAATGCACCGACTCCTCACCCCAATTATCGGCAAGACATAGGATTTGGCGTCTCTAACGTGCACGTGTATCCTTCTGGCACGTCAACGACCTAGAAGCTACTTGGCTGTGGATTGGACGAGCGATTACTTGGACGCGACCATGTCTAGCCCGAAATCTCTCAAGAGCGTTCGGAGCGATGTGAAGTCATCGCCAAAGTCACCGCGCGAGGGGCAGCAGGCGCCGGAAGAGGGCGCATATCCAGTCAACACCCAGATTCCATTTGTGAGTATGATAGAGCGCGTGGCCGTTTTACACCCTGCATTGCATAGGGCGGCATAAGGTTACGGGACACGTGCGCTAATCCCGCTATTTTATCAGAATGAAGAAGAGTTCCAGGATGAGGACTCGGCGTTTGAAGATGACTCAAGGTGGGTACTATTGAGCTGCATGGGGTCAGTATAGGCCATAGAACGCCCCTAACTCCTTGCAGCCTCCTTTCATCCACGGCGTCTCTCTCGGAAAGCATCTACGACTATCGGAACCTCCACGGGCGGACGTTTCAAAGATCCAAGACCACAGAGTACTGGGGCCCCAACGACGAGAGACAGAACGAAGGCCTCGACATAGCACATCATTTCATGGTTATGCTTAAAGATGACCAGCTCTTCCTGGCCCCCGTTAAAACTCCGTCCAAGATCCTGGACGTAGGCACCGGCACCGGCATCTGGGCCATTGATATGGCCGACGCCTATCCCTCAGCCGAGATCATTGGTACTGACATCAGCCCGATCCAACCATCTTTTGTGCCTCCGAACTGCTCCTTCCACATCGAGGATGCACAGCTCGAGTGGACATATCAATCCGAGACGTTCGACTTTGTCCACATTCGCGCATTGTATGGCGCCATCAGCGACTGGGGCGAGCTGTACCAACAAGCGTTCAAGTCATTGAAGCCTGGCGGCTGGCTCGAGGACATGGAGTTCAACATCCAAATGTTCAGCGATATACCAGAGATCAGAGACGACCCCAACCACATCTTCAAGCGCTGGCCCAAGGTGTTCTGGGAGGCAACGGACCGCATGAACAAAACACTCCGCATCGGCATGAACGGCACTATGCGAAAGCACATGGTCGAGGCTGGGTTCACCAACGTCGTGGAAAAGACATATCAAGTGCCGTGCGGCGCGTGGAGCAGCGACCCCAAGATGAAGGAGATTGGCGCGCTCAACCTCGCCTTCATGGACGAGAGCCTGGAGGGATTCGCTTTGTTCATTCTTCGCGAGATTATGGGATGGGACTACGCCGAGGTACAGCTTTTCGTCATGGAGATGCGCAAGGCCATTCGAGATGTCAAGATCCGACCGTACTATCTCATGTAAGTGTGACTCTGCTTGGTCTCCTCGAGTTGGAACTCATCGAAGCCCTTTGTTTGCTAACACACTTGACAGCACCAACGTAATTGCGCAGAGACCTGAGACATCCAGCTAGTACGTCTGATGCTGGCGTGGGAGACGACAGCGACTGCCGGTTCGTCACCAACCTTTTACAACTTTTTTGAGAGGCCTGAGCTACTATTTCACGATTTTCTTCCCACGAGAGATAAGAAACCGTGGTGTTCCTTCAGCTGGGCGCTCTTGGTCTCTCCCTAGTACGCCCGTGGAGCTTGTCGGCAAGTAATGACTGAGGCTGCAGATTGGCTTATTCACATGACACCGTTACCCAACGAGAAAGACTAAGCGCAATTAGAGCATATATTCCTTTGATAGAAATCTGACACCATATATTGGATTTATTGATCGTCCTTCGCCCATTCCGGCTCTGACGTCTAAGAAATGGATTTCCTAGGGTTCCATTAGGCTTCTGATGATAGCCAGATTCATCCACCTTATCCAAGTTATCCTACTCCTTGAATGTCCACGTCACGTCTTCCCAGCCCGATCGCCTACTCAACGTAAAGCCAGGATCTTGGCCAGCCCAATCAGGACGTCTGGGCGCAGACCCAAACATGGGATCAATCGAGTCCGGCAGATCCAGTCCTTGCACCTCAAAGCCCAGTGACAGAACACCAACAAACCCTAGGATCTCGGTGAACGCAAATCTCCGTCCCGGGCAGAGGTTGCGGCCACCCCCAAAAGGCAGCATGGCTCCCCGTCTGCTCTTGTCGTCCTGCGCGGTGGCATTCAGGAAGCGTTCTGGGTTGTACGTCTCGGCGTCGTCTCCCCATACCGAGTCGAGAAAGTGGGTGACCATGGCCGGCCACTGCACGTTGACGCCCTTCTTGAGCAGGTACTCGCGACCTTCTGGGTCCTGCAGCTTGGTGTCCTTCATGACTCTCCTATTTCCAATGCTGTGAACATACATTCGAAGGCTCTCCTGGTAGCAAGCGTTGAGTACCGGGCACTGCTTCTCGAGTTTGCTGGCGTCGACAACCGCTGTCCTTGCCCCAGGGCCACCTGTGATGCTTGTGGCCGCCTCTATCTCGGCTCGTACACGACCCAAGTAGATCGGGTTGGAGAAAAGGCGCACAAGGAGCCAAAACAGCGTCGGTATGGTGTTGGTAGAACCCACCCAAGGCAGCAGAAGCTCTTGGGTTGCGAGGTCCTCATTGCTGAATCCATGTTTACGGAGGGCCGCAGCGCGTCCGCGAATGATGTCTGACACGTCAGACCCTTTCTCATGTCCAGCTTCGTAATAAGGGAGAAGTATCTTGTTAATCTCGCTTCTTGCCGCTACAGATTTCCGCGCAAGCAGGTTTGGGACGATATCCATAGCCAGCAGTGCGAAACCTTCATCAAACGTCCTAGATCGACCGTCTCAGCCCACAATTCGCTTCGTCGTCAAGGTAGTGAGAGTACTTACCACAAGTGGTGCACATGCTCAGAAGTTAGAGGGTTCTTTTCTCCAAACAAAGCAGTTGCCGTCGCTTCCGTGAACACATCACGAACCCACATGAAAGAGTTGGGTACTGCCACAGTTGTAGTCGGCGGAATGCGGTTGAGATATGTCATCAGTTTGGTGAGTGCTGCCATGTTCAGTCTGTGCAGCGGGTCGCCCAGCAACGTAGCATGGATAACGTCGAACAGTTCCTTCATGACCTCTTTTCGGGCGATAATACCCACTTGCTTTTGGTTCAGCCCGAACATCCCTTTAGAGAATTCGATAATAAATGGGTCAAAGGCTATATCGGTGTTGCGTAAGGCCGCCTGTATAAGGCTGGGCGAGTTGATGAGGTAAAGTTTGCCGTTCAATATGGGAAGTGTGCAGATGGGCATTGGGTGCTCCTTGCTGGAAATCAAGTCAGTATCACTCTTGGCTAGACGACACGGGGGTATATAGAAACTCACAACAGACGCTTGTAGAAACCTGCTTTCTCCCGTATCATCGAGACCAAATGGCCCAAGATTGGAAGCCTGGGCTTCAGCAGCGGCGGCTCACGCGAATCGACAGCTGGGAACAGAGCGAGCTTCAACAGATACAACAGCCCAGTCAAGGCCAGCGCCAGCCCTGCTGTCGATATGGACAGATTATCCAGAAGCATTGTGTCTCAGCTATTGGTAAGAGCTATGTCTTTCGCACCAGTTCTCGTCGTTGCTCGGTGAATTACGACGACAGTGAAGCTGAACCCGATTCAGGCTGATTTGATGGGACAGCTAGATCAATAATGGTAGCCAGGAACTTGAAACGGGGCGGTCTATCATGATAGACTGTAGAGGGTGAGGTGCAAGCAGAGGTGAGTCTGACGGCAAAACGTACGGGGGTTTCTGGTTCTTTTGAGGCTAATTTCAAAATCTCGGACCAGGTCCACGTGATGCATCCTAGACTAGATTTAAGCGATGGCTGATTTAGGTCAAGTCAATCGACACCGGCTGTCCCGTCGACTAACAGATACCCCAGTCTTTCCTTGAATGTGACTCTACTTCCCAGGAGGTGGCTACGCACTAGCAGTGTTTCAACCTCGGTGTTATACTGTCACTGGTATCACAAAGCTTCTAAACCTGGCCGTAACTACGCATTAACCATCGTCTTGTTATTTTCACGCAAGGTACAAGGTCCGAATCTGGGGCTGCGGCAATCTACAAGCATTGCCAGATACAACGTTTCAAGGTTACTAATCTCTCCCCCATGACTGGTCACAACTCAAGGTTTCGTTTCGTTACGGGGGCGGAGTTGCTCAATAGTCCGTCGGGGTTGGAAATATCAGCGCTGGTAATAAGATCCACCGCAACCTACAAGTACGCTTCCTCAATACATCAAGAACCGAGCAGCAAGACTCCGCCACGTACCATCTATTAAGATGAGTAATGATTCAAGTTACAAAGAAAAGGCTCATCGGATTATATTTCCAACCCCTGCCGATTGTAAGCGACGTTGCAGGGGTAACCATTCAGCCGTTCACACCTCACGGGCTCGCAACGGCGCTATTGATAGGTATTGCCATCCTTCTGCTGTGCCGGGCTTGGCAGTGGAATCCTTTAGCCACTGCTCGTCATAAACTTTTTATTGATGAATTCACGGTCGAGTCGATAGTAACCTCATTCCTTACGTTGACTCGAGCAAGGCCTAGCAGATATCCAGAGCCTCTACTAGCCTGTGGTACTATGTATCCAAGACAGCGCCCTTCGCATCCCACATAATCAATAAAAACACAAGCATCCAAGATTGGATAAATACCAGCCAAGAGTATGCGCTTTGCAAGAGGTAACTACGTAACCAGTTGGAATATCACAGAGCAAAAGGATAGCCAAGTCCGGGCGACCCGAGTTAGACAAGGCAATCGCCGTTTCTCCAGGCCTTTTAGCTGGCTACAGCCAAGACACTACAGGGATTTAGCTCCATGCAGTCTAAGCGACGGGTTCCAATTCACCCGAGCCTTGATTTGTCGTGTAAAGAGGCGACTTGGAGATTCAAGAATAGAACAACGTATCCAAGATAGCTGTCCTCGGCCTGCATCAGATATAAAAGGCAAGTCAAAATACCCCTTGCTTCGTCTTACTTGAGTTTGCCATGGCGTTTTCTCCATTCTCTCGACCTGAGCCTCAATGTATCGTATCTTCTTCATCGTCATCAACGCCACTGTTGTCGCTGTTATATGGCTCGCTGTCGTCTTCTTCCCCTTCCTCGTCGTCTTCTTCATCCTCGCTGCTTGAGTCCCCGTCCTCGTCATCAATATCTTCATCATCCTCATCGTCTGGCTCCCAATCATCCAAGGAGTGCCTCAAAGTGTGATTCGATAGAAACGGGACTTCGCCATGAAAGTGCCTGTTAAGCGCCCAATCCGTATCTTCGAGCTCATCGAATACCTCACTGCGTTCCGCTCCCGTAGCAACATTGTCTGGACGGCGCACAATTCCGCCGTATGAAGTCTCCCCCCACTGAGATGTTATGATCTGTTCAAGATTGACCATGAGTCCCTTTGCATCTGGGCCAGCCACGCTGGGGTGATCACGGATGGCGTCAAGAATATGCCTCCACTCCCTATAGTCTTGTTCTTTGGATAGATGGCAACAACCCAGGCTCATGTGCCGCAACCGTGGCATGTGTGCCATCCAATTGTTCATCAGTTGCGGATTGATATTTACAAACGCGCAGTCAAGGTGTTCCAACGCTGGCATGTCGAAAGATGCGGGATGACAAGGCCAGGTGACAGCTCCATGGCCTTCGACTTTGAGATATTGCAAGGAGCCAGAGCTCTTCTCAAGTAATGCGTGGAGGCCTTCCGAAACACGGCGCTCAATCTTTTCTTCGGTGGCAGATTGCAATGGCGTGAAATCAATGTTCGCGGTCGACAAGTCTCCATCCACCAGAATGCACGAGCTGAACTTGAGCTTCTCTAGGGAGCCCAGATTCATCTGGTCCAATCCCGAGATAGAGCCCTGAGCGAAGTTGCAGGTCATTATGTTCCTGATAGTGAGCCAGCGAACGGCAACTCCTGATGTTGCTAGACACGACATGACCATGGCAAAGATACGGTCGCCTGCTTTAGCATTCGCGAACTCACAGCCATCGGCTTCGGCCGTTGTACTATGATGGTGAGATCCAAGACGACATGGAGGCTCAGCTTCAGGCTTGCTGGGACTGTCATAGTAATCCACTTGGCGGATATCGTCACAGGAATGATTGACAAGTCGAATCTTGCACAGCCGACTGCCTAGCTTCTTGAGCAGACCTGTCCAAGCAGTTTTCAGCTGCCCGTCAGACTCCTCAAGGAGGGTTCTTGTAGCCTCTGCATCCCTCATATAGGCCGCATATCCGTCGCGCAACTGCGTCTCTGTGAGGGGCCATTGGCCCGCAAGATACTCGTTTACGAACTTGTCTTGGCGAGACTTTTGAAAGCAATGGGTTGGGAAGTATGGGTCAAATGGATTTTTGAAGAACTGTTTCGAGAGCTCTCTGAGAGTCGAGACTGTGACAATGTCGTGAAAGGTCTCAAACGAGAGCGCCCAACCGGGTGGCGTGATAAAGGTGACTGCGGTCGCGTAGCCTGCAACGCGTGACACATCACTACGCTGGATGCTGGCCAGGCCTGCCAAGGTTGGCTCCAGTTGGATAGAAGAGAAGAGGATGGTGTTGATGTAGCTAAGATCGGCGAACCGCGGATGTGTGACTCTGAGCGCCTTGAGAGTACTGTACGAGTCTCTGGTCGCCATGTTACCAAATATCCAACCCAGGTATTGACGTATCGATGCTCACCTGAAGCAATGTCGCGCGCGTTTCTCTGCCTCTTCATCTATGCAGTCCCGGACAATCATGGTGAGGATCTCGGTTGGGAGCCTGTAGAACGCGCCATGGTAGTTGGCGTCAGCATCATTGTTGGCAGACATGCTTGTGTATAAGTAAGTGTCTGAACAGGTGCCGATTGCGTCTCAGCTTAAAAGATGAGGAGGACGCGGTGGGAGATTGAGGAACCCGGTGCAAAACCTAGCATAACGTCTCCCAGGATATGCAATGTGAAACCTTGAAGGCTTCGTATCGCCGTTTAATTAACGGGGGAGTATGAAGCTAACCAGGGTCAGATTCGTTGCATCACAAAGGCACCGTTTCTCAGGAGTTTAGAGCTTAAGAGGTTGACAAAAGAGTATGTGGTATGTCTTTAAATAACTAATGAGTGTTATGATACTTCGTAAGCCAATTGGGTCTGCTTGGTTTGTCCTTGAGCACTAGGTTGAGTGAAATAGTTGTCTATGCCCCAAGTACCACGCCGTAGCCTCCTGGAATCCTACCCGACGGTGGCGTCGAAAGCCAAGAACGTCGAAGCTTGTCCAGCAGCCTCTTCATCCTGAGATATGTTGTTTTGCAGCTTGGTGTTCTCCTCCTCAAGCTGGGCAGCCACGTCTTCGCCCTGAGCTTGCTGGACCTGAAGCTTCAACATGGTGGCCGTCAACTTGAGCACCTTGTTCTTGATCTTGCCGCGCTGTTTCATAGTTAGCGAATAAGCCACACCAAAAGTGATATAAGGGGTATTTACCTGAAGAGCGTCTGCCTCTTCACCCGAAGCAGCCTCAATAGCGGTGTTGAATGCCTCCTTTTCCACATCGTTGGCGACCTGGTTGACGCTGTTGAGAAAATCGACATCGGCCTCTTCAACAGTCGCCAAGTCGGCGGGGAGACCGCCCAACTTGTCAAGGGCCTCCTGCTGGGCGTTTCCGGCAGTGCCTCCGCTGATGGAGAGGTCGTCGTACGTGGTAGAGCTGAATACAGCGCGCTTGCTGAGGGGAGCGGCCAGGGCTGCGGTAGCAAAGGCGAGGGTAAAGAGTGAGAATCTCATGGTGATGTAGGTTTGCTGATTGGCAGGAAGGCTTTGTGTGAGAGGATTGGTCGCAGACCTGGATCGAAGATGATTTATTAAAAGATGGTAAGACAGCGCAGCTGTGTAAAGAAGTGAAGATGGTGAGTTGGAGAGGAGTCTGGAGAGAAAGAGATGATGCTACAGTTCAGTCCTGCCATGGCCTTTAATACTTTTACCACGATGGCTTTAACCGAGGGTTTTCAATGTTGCTGCGTAGGGGTAATGCCATCTTATTTTCTGCGACGGTTTTGCGACAAGCTTGGGTTGGATCTGTGTCACTCCCATGGCTGGACAAACCACTCCAAAGGCGCCAAGACGGGTATCCAGCTTGCCGGTAATCATAGTCAGGGGTTAATAAGTTGGGCTATAGTGTATTTAAGAATACCATATTTCAGCTGAGCCTGTGGGCAAAACAGTTGTTTTAGTGCATGTGCTGTAGCATCGATATCCTTGTCGAAACCACCAAGACATGGTCTCAAACAAGGGGGTACCCTTACCTGACGCAGATATGACACCCTACCTCAAACTCTTTGGCAACCGATGCGGTATTCACTCGATGTCCATAGCCCTCGCGTGCAATAAATGGTAATTCCAGGGTAGGCATCAACTTTGGATTGGAGAATAATGAATGCAACGCGCGCGGCACCACGGGGCGACAAGGTCAAGTCTGATACAAGGGTTCATGGTCCATGGAAATGTCGCATCGGTTGAGATTGGCCTTGATCCGCCCTCTACGTTACCAAATAAGACCATGGATGATGAGTTTTTAGGCGACTAAAGACAAAGACGCTCTGGACAGCCATGCACAAAGAATCATCTTGATCAGCAGCCACGGCAGGTTTACCCAGCGCACTTGTTTAGCGAGCCGGGTTCAAAAACAGGCCATGGAAATAGTTATCAAATATCGAGGTGTCATAGATGAATGGCCAAATCATTCCATGAAAGACAACCGCCAAGCGTGTCCGTCTCTCTGACGCCGTTCAACTTTACTCTCAAAGAGTCTACATACGGCTGACACATCATAGTGGAAACTTGGTTTTCGCTTTTAGGCTAAAACAAAGCGCAGGACGAGTATCGACATGTGGCCTCAGCGGATGAGAATGAGACGGTCGTATCCAACAATCCGACCCTTTGGACTTTCTTCACGCTAGACATCGTACTAGGTTCTATTAGGGCGGCTGTAACATCTGCGCTCTACCCGACAAACTCTTCGAGGTAACTTGAAGTCTTAATACAAAGCATATAAGCTCAATGAGCTGGCGAGGTGGTAATTGTGGGCACGTGGGCTAGGTGCACCGTTAGATGACCTTTGCAGCTTATATTCAATTCCGGGCAATACCAGACCAAGGCCGTATCCATGTCTATAGTCTTAACCAATCCATTATTAACGGTGGAACGAGCTCTACGCGGATGTAAAGCCCTTCAATAGCCGACGTCCGACTCGCCGCTGTAGTGACGTTGCCGAGCATGGCTTGATACAACCGCGGTAAAAGTAATGATACTTTGTGTTGAATCTGCTCTCGGGTAGCAGACCGATCAGCTCAGCGTCCCATCTGCCCATCTCACCTCTAGTTCACTAGAAGGGGCGGAAGATGGCGTGGAAGTCGCCCCATCGCCGCTCCTTGGGCGCCTTGATAAACTCTGGCCGCTCGCGCTCCTCGGCCGAGGGCCTCTCGATGTCGCACTCCCCGTCATCATCCCAGTACTTGGTGACTCCCAACGGCTGCCTTCCTACCCTATCTGGCTTGGAAAAGACTATGCGAAACTGCAATACGGACTGACGGAGGACTCTGGAGGAACGATGAATGCACAGCTATGTCATGAGATAAAGAGCTATCGCTGACATCACATTTATTTGCGAGTTGAGGGAATACGAGAACGGTAACATTCAACTACCCGGGGGCGATCTTGTACGCTTTCTAGTTCTGTGCTTTCGGCGTGGTGTTACCTACTACGTAGTAGATGGAATTTACTTCATTCCACCAATAATGTCGTTGAGAATATAGATCGTCGTCCATGGAATCCTTGTCACCCCGACCTCAGTTCACGAACCCCGGTCTTCCCCGCGCCGGCTTCGCCAATCCGCGATGGAGGTAATTATTCTTCCATCCACATATGCCATTGGTATCCATTTCTCGGGTTGGTTGATCCCGAGGCATTCGGCGATCCAAGGCCGAGTTACACTACCTCTGCCATGGCCTATTTTGACATAAATCGCCGGGACTCCCTAGGATAATCCCGTGGCTCGTATTATCTCGTGATCAAGTATACTTTTACCGACATGTTGTCTCTCAACATAAAATCCTTGGTGCTGTTGGCCGGGCTCACGAGTCTTGGTACCGCAGGCCTCACTTCCAAAGAGAACTCTACTCATCTTACCCTCTCCAACGATCGATTTGCTGTCACCGCAGCGAAATCGAGCGGCCATATCATCGATGCAACACTTGATGGCCAAGATTTGCTTGGGCCAGAAAATGGCAACACAGGCAAAGGCCCTTACCTAGACTGCTCTTGCGTGCCGTCTGGCTTTTGGACGCCAGGCAGTACTGCCCAGCTCAAACTTGTCAATGGCACCGACTCAACTGGAACCGAATATGGCGGAATCATCATGAGCGACACGTATAAGGCGACCAACCAAACACTATCCCAGTACCTTTTCCTCCGCGATGGGGAGACTGGGCTACACGCCTTTTCTCGCCTGACTTACTTCAACCCATCCACTCCCTATCTTCGGGATCTTGGCGAGCTGCGCACCATGTTCAGGCCAAACACCAAGCTCTGGACGCACTTCTCGACTAGTGACGGCAATTACGGACCGCTTCCATCTTCAGAGACTCTGTCTAGAGCTCTCACGGTCCAGGACGCGACAACCTACGTAGGAAACTTCAGCGACGACGGGTATGCGAGCCAATACTCTGATTATTTTACGAAATACAGTCTTTCCGAGAGCTGGCGCAACCACGATGTTCACGGCGAATTTAGCGACGGCTCACAAAGTGATGATGGAAGCACATACGGAGCTTGGCTTGTTCACAACACCCGGGAGACATACTACGGCGGCCCGTTACACTCGGATCTCGTTGTCGATGGCATCGTATACAACTACATGGTGTCGGGTCACCACGGCGCCCCGATGCCCAACATTACTCATGGATTCGACCGCACATGGGGACCTCAGTTCTACTACTTCAACAAAGGGGACTCGGATACAACACTCCAAGAGCTGAGGGCAGACGCCGCTCAGTACGCCGACCCAGAATGGAATGCGGAATTCTACGACAGCATCGCCCAGTACATCCCCAACTTTGCCCCCTCTTCAAAGCGGAGCACTTTCAAGGGCAACATCAAGCTTCCGAAGAATGCTCGCAAGCCCATAATTGTACTCTCCGAGGATGAGCAGGACTTTCAGCTCAACGTTTTCAAGACAGACTCGCTTCAGTATTGGGCCGAAGTTGGCAAAGCAGGAGACTTTGAGATTCCCCGAGTTGTACAAGGGTCTTATCGAGTCACCGTTTACGCCGACGAAGTCTTTGGGTGGTTCATTCAAGACAATGTCAAGATTTCATCCAAGAGCAAGGAGAACAACTTTGTGTGGCGTGAAGAGAATGCTGGTCGGGAGATCTGGCGGATCGGCGTCCCGGACAAGTCCTCTGGCGAATATCTTCATGGCTACGCACCTGACACCTCGAAGCCGCTGCAGCCAGAGCAGTACCGGATCTACTGGGGCAAATACGACTACCCAGAAGAGTTTCCAAAGGGGGTCAACTTCCATGTGGGCGAAAACAGCGAGGCCGAGGACCTCAACTACATGCACTGGTCCTTCTTCCCCGCCAAGGGCAATCATCTACGATCAGAGCCATACTACGAAAAAGTGAACAACTGGACCATCACATTCGACCTGACCAAGAGCCAGCTGCGGGCTGCCAAGAAAGCGACCTTTACCGTCCAGATAGCCGGTACAAGAACCGCCAACGGCAACGCAAAATGGACGCCTGTCAAGGGTGCAAAGTATGGCAGCAACCTGCCTTGGACCGTCAACGTCAATGGGGGGTTCGAGTCTACGTGGGTGATTCCCTATTGGCGGAGTGGATCTTGCGGTGTTCGAAGCGCTATCGCTTGCCAGAATATTGAGCACAAGTTTGTTTTTGCAGCTTCGGAGCTTCATCAAGGAAAGAACAAATTTGTCCTGAGCTTGCCTTTTAACGCGTCAAGTGTTGAGACCGCGCTGCTGCCTGACTCTCTGTACGTGCAGTATGATGCTTTGAGATTGGAGCTCAAGTAGCGAGGAAACTCTATCAATCATAGAAATAAAACGCTTTTACCAGTAATATTTGCATAAACTGTCATGTAAAACTGGGTACCTTTTCCATGAAATCTTAGTGTCTAGCTTGCCTCCTAAGTGGTATTTTCGCCCGAGACATTGTTCGTTATCTCTTAACAATCTACTGGGCTACCTTTTTCCGTTTCACACTCACTATACTAGGTTATCTCAAACCATTAATGCCCATTTTCCAAAAAAATCCTCACATAAGGTCATGGATATTGATCAAGTTCTGAAACGGGCTAAAGAGGAAGCTTCTTGTTTGTTGGAATCTCAGGAATATCAAGACCTGGGTGATCAAGTCGACATGGCCTACCCTAGGACGAATTCGTGGACAATCAATTTGGGAGACTTTTAGAACAAGTCACTGGCTGCCGTGTTATATAACATTGTAAAGCCAGTAAAGTCAGAAAAGCCTATTTATTAATCTTCAAGTCTTGAGCAGAAAAAGAGAATTGATATGGTACTCGGGTGGCTGAAGAAGTAAAGATAAGTACAGCGCTCTAACCGTAAGTGGTAGACGTGACTTGATCCTTGCTATATCCGTTTAACCGGTATGGGATGGTGGCCGGTCGCCCGGAAGCGCCGAGAATTTCACTCACGAATCAGATGATTCTCATCACCTTAGTCTAGATTTTCATCATTACGAGGCAATAGCAGAGAGACGTTATCTTGGCGCTTCACTTTTCTCTATATACCAGAGGCTGCATACTCTGGTCAACGTCACATAGACTCGCCAGCCAGGATGCGGCTTCTTACAACAACGGCCGTCGTGGCTCTGGCGACAATGGCTTGCCTGGTTGACGCCCAAGAACAGAAGCCATTGACAGGCACACATGATACGGCTCGTTCCAAGTTCAATCTTCGCGAGCAAGACTCTGAGCTATGTGACTCTGGAGCCAGACAGTGGACAGGGACTGTCAATGTCACATCGGAAAAGTCAATGTTCTTTTGTGAGCCGGACACAGTCATCTTCCGTCGACCTTTTACTGACGTGTTAGGGTACTTTGAGAGTCGCCATAGCCCGGAGACAGACCCGTTACTACTATGGATGAGCGGGTAAGTCACTAGGTCGTGATATAATTCATATCGAACTCGGAACACCTCGGCCCCAACCTTACTGACCTCGTTTTCATGCACAGAGGACCAGGCGGCGCTGGAGAGCTAGGCATCTTTTTGGGCAGCGGGCCTTGCGCTGTTAATCATGATGGAAACTCGACAAGACGTCTCGACTACTCATGGATTGATCGTGCCAATGTCGTATACATCGAGTGAGTTGTCTTTTCCCTAAACTCCCACCACTGTATTAGTCAGAACTGATGAGTATCACCATAAAGCCAGCCCATCGGTGTTGGCTTTTCCAAGATTACGGACCGTGATTCCATCGCCGTGAGCCTCCAAGAAGGAGCCCGAGATGTGCACGAATTTCTCTCCATCTTTTCGGCACAAGTCTTTCCAGACCTTGCTGGTCGGCCCTGGCATATAACTGGCGAGTCCATGGGAGGTCACTACGTAACGGGCTACACACACTACATGGCCTCTCTCGGCCGCGATATGGCTGCCCAGGGCCTTGAATCTCCCATCAATGTTTCCTCGGCAATCATTGTTGACGGATATATTGACGCAACCCGTCAAATTGTAGGCTACTACGACTTTTTCTGCACAGATTGGGCCGCCGATGGCCGCGAGTCGCCCTTGATGAACGACACGGCGTGTTCTGACATGGCTGCCGCTATTCCTACGTGTGAACTGATGGGGGCTCATTGCCGTGAAACATACAGCATCAAAACATGCCATGCAGCTTACGAGACTTGCGATTTGACCGTCAGTCAGTACCTAATTGACGAGATACGTCCGGGAGGATGGGATCCCTACGACAGTCAGTTACCGGATGCTTCCTTTTTCTCTGACTCTACAGCAAGACGGATGGCAGCTAACGTATAAGATAGGTCGTCATCCTTGCGAAACACCCCCAGAATGCTCCAACTTCGGACATGGTGCTACATGGAGATTCTTCAACCAACCATGGGTCCAGAAGAAACTCGGGTTTCGACCTTTTCCATTTGAGTTGATTGATCTCGACACCAACAGTCGCTGGGATAGGGCCGGAAACATCTACCTTCCTGTAACTGAAGAACTAACATGGATCCTTGATAACACGGACATTAGAGTGCTTTTTATCAACGGAAACAACGATATAATTATGTGAGTAGAGAGGATCCGCGTTGGCTCGAAGCAGAGGGGCTAATGGATATTTTGTAGTAACACGCCAGGCCAGATGCGCATGCTTGATGAGCAGCCGTGGAAAGACCAGACACAGTATCAAGACTTGGACTATGAAGAATGGCGCTTCAAAGACGGCGAGCTAACAGCGGGTACCGACCTGGAAAATACCCAGCGAGGAGGTTTCTGGAAGGGAACTGATCGTCTGAGTCTCTACGCCGTTGACGAAGCTGGGCATTTTGCACCTCGGCATCAACCAGAAGCTATTGGGGCGGTTATAAGAAGATGGCTTCATGGATGATATCCGTTGTACTCGCCACCTTGTTCCGGGTAGTGTAAGATCTTTGGATTAATTCTAGTTGAAAAGACAGATCGCCACACACCTTGCGGCTAGAGGCAAAGGCCGTCGAGGAAACGTTTATGCGTCTTGGTGGGCCGAGTAGGCGTGACTCTTGCATACACTCGGGTAATATCTTGAGTCTTCACGTCGTATAGTCAAAGTCAATATATCGGTTCTTCTTCCACCCACAGGCTACCAGTCAAAAAGGAGACTAGATCATGTGTGGCTTCAGTCCGGAGCTTCCTGCAATCACCGACCTTTCACTCATACGGTCGAGGGTTCTGCTAGAGGCTTTTGCCCGTATAAAACAACACTGCGTGTGGTCAGTAATCTATTGACGACTGTCCGTCCAATAAAAGTGTCAACCCACATGGGCCAGTATGCATGAATTCGGGGATTTCGCAAACCCTTCCGGACCTGGATGAGGAAAGTCACCACCTCTTCCTTGTCCCAGCCCAAGCCTCTTGTCATCAGCGCCATGCTCAGGCCTTCCAAGCCTCCGCCGATATTGGTCAAGGTCCAAAGCCCGACTTCCTTGTGTTTCTTGTCTCTTGCCCACGCATTGGTTGGCCACTTGAATAGCTTCTCCTGCACGTTGGTGAAGCCGGCGTCGATCAGACGCTGGTTATGGCGTTTCTCTTCGGTCAGAGGCCGACCAAGATCGGTGCTGGCTTCGATAAGATAATTGACCCATTGCATGATCGCCAGGTCGTCGTTCAAGGTCCCATCGTCGGACTCGATGGAAAAGAGACAGTCGATTATCTCGATCCAGCCACCAGGGGCAAGATGTCTTTTGCCACTCGTTAGTTTTGATACCAAGAGCGCTACGAGATGCAGACGTACTCGAAAGTTTGCTCAAGGTAGCGTTCCCAGTCCGCGAAGCTGCCAACCATCATACGGCTAAAAATAAAGTCAAAAGGCTTTGTCAACGTCCATTCTTTCTCAACGTCGTCGATCTCGAACTTGCAGTTCATAAGGACACTTGGAATAGTTAGTTCTTGATACATCACAGTTTAGCCGCCAGGGTCTTGTGGCATACAAACTCGGCTGGATAGGACTGAGATCAACGCCGGTGACCTATCGGACTGGGAGAAGAGACAACTCAATGAATGAAAGCAGACAGACAAAATGAGTTATGCAAGCAAAATGTAACCACAATCTTTCATCTCGGTCACCTCTTTAATATGCCTCGGTCCATTTACTAACCACTGAGCTTATCGTTGCCACGACCTAGGCTCTATAGCTCGAATTGCACCCAACTATGTTGTCTGTGGTGATCCACGATAAAGACTTGTATGGCTACATCAGCACCACTGAGGCTTCTATTCCCATGATGCAGATGTTTGCATTGATTCCATGGCTCATCAGGCTGCTGCAGTCACCTCTTTGCAAGGCCATGATGCCTTCTGAGCGAGATGCTGTTGGACTCGGCCCAATCATTGCCATCGCAAAGCGAGTCTTCGTTGAGAGATACGGCCACAGCGCTCTCGTTAGAAAATACATGCTAGGCTCCTTTGTGCGACATGGGCTTGAACAAAAAGAGGCCGAAGCTGAATCTCTGGTGCAAATGTAGGTGCTCCAAGACTCCCAGGGGCCATAGCCAAACTGACGCTCTCTTCAGCATTGCTGGATCCGATACGACGGCGACAGCTCTGAGAACTGTAATAGCTCACGTTGCCACTAGCCCAAACATTTATAAGCGGCTTCAGAATGAGATTGATACTGCCACTGCTGATGGGCTCGTGTCATCGCCCGTTGCAGACCTCGAAGCCCGACAACTTCTATATCTCCAGGCCTGTATCAAGGAGAGTTTCTGCATGTGGCCGCCAATCTCAGGCATCATGCCTCGCATCTCGGACAGTGATGCCATCGTGTGCGGTGTTCGTATACCAGCCGGCACCAACGTTGCGTGGAGCGCACGAGCGGTCATGCGAAACCACGACGCTTTTGGTCTTGATGCCGACATATTTGAGCCAGATCGCTGGTTAAATGCCGATTCGGGGCGTTTTCAGACCATGGAAAACAGCATCGATCTCTGCTTTGGGCAGGGTAAATGGGGTTGCTTGGGACGGCCGATCGCCCTGATTGAACTAAACAAGATGGTTGTTGAGGTATTTCATCTGCATCCGAGTTCTCTTGCTTAATCTAACACGACTTTTAGCTGTTCCGACGTTGAGAAGCCTATTCAGAACTCTTTCTTTGGCGTGTTGATACAATCTGGACTGGACATGCGTATTTCAAGCCGCGAGAACTCTAAAGTAGCTGGTTGATGGTAGGTATTTAAACACAATTTGGTTTATAGAGAGACACGTTTTACTAGTTACTCTAACATACATTGTCAATATCTCTTTAGTGCATCTAAGAAACCTTCTGGGAGTGTAAGGCTCGGCAGTTGCTATTAGTCAGTCAACTGGGCAACGACCTTGTTTCACAAAGAGGCCCGGGACTTCCGGGATATCGTGGGATCGACATACAAGATGGAACCTAGTACTTCTATGGCGACGTTTAATAACTCAAGATCGGGCCTATTCCTCATCGCAAGAGCGTTAATGGCGATCCTGTGGTTCTATGAGAAACACCGCGGATATTGCGGAACATCACGGACATTTACTAATGTCCGAAAACTCCAGGATTTAGCGCCAGTTCAGTTTGCGCTATGACCTTTCGTGACACGGACCATTGACGATAGCAACTATCACCACTTATTGCTTTTGTCTTTGATCCTCAAGTGTTATCATACTGGCTCACGCTACTTGAAGTCTTGAAAGACAGAGGTTTGTGGAAGATTCGGCGGTTATCCAAATTCGGCACAATCCACGTGCTTCTAAGCGGACTCATTGTATACGTATCATGTAAACATAAATGGAACTCGGTTTCATTCAACCGTGTTGCTGCCACCCGAGTATACCACAAGACTAGGTCTACAAATAGCAAACACATGGTGTATCGCTGCTCTTGAGGCCGCCTCTACCAGGGCAGCAGCCTTCGAACTGGCCAATAGCCAGGGACGTATCCTGAAATCAACCCAGTAATGATCCTCCACGCTATCTCTGGTCCATACTTTCCGTATGCACCTCCACCGCGGCTCGAGACACCAACCGCTTCCAACTTGTCAAAGGCCGGATTTGTAGCTAACTCCGCAAACCCCGCTCCGAGGTCGGCATATGCTACCGTCAAATTAACCTCCTCGGTGCTGATGTTGACACCGCTCGGCTCACTCTCGACTATCGCCGGCGGGTGCACCAAAAGCAGTGATAGCAGCTCGGGAGAATTCGACAAGATTGACGTGGCTTGACGAAGGTCAAAGTAGGGGTAGTAAAAGGCTTTCCTGATCAACCACAAGATTGGAGCGGGCACCATTGCGGCGAACCGTGGGTGCCATGTTGAGGACGAAAGAAGGATCAGTCGTGGTATCTTGAAGCTGCTGCCGGAATCATTTTGAAGCTCGGTGAGAGCATCAATAATGGAGATTGATAGGCCCTGCAATACTCGGATGCCAGGGATGTTGCTGTTCTCGCCGAGGGCGCAGATGATGATGTCTGCACCATCTAGGCAGTCCTTGATCTTTTGCACGTCGTTGAGTTGGCCTTCCCAGCATTCAACATTGGAGTGGGATTCAAGATGGGGGAACTCGCGTAGTAGCTTCGATTTCGAGCGGACAAAGAGTCTCAGCTCCAGGCTGTCAGATGCTTTACCCCGTAAGAGAGAGCGAAGCGTAGCGCCTCCGGTACGACCAGTGGCGCCAAAGATTGCAATGCGACGGTGAGTTGAGTGAGCATCCATGACGAACGATCAAGTGAAGTAACAAAGCTAATAGATAACAGGGTTACTGACACAGATTGGGTTATATATATGCTAAATACTCAAGCCAATGTATGACGCGTATGGAGCCCTTGATACCGGAACCCGCCTAATCCAAATTGTGGAACGCTAAAAGGATCTACGGAAAATCATCCAGAGAAGGGGCATTCATCGGACAACGGACCATATGTGAAACCCAATCGCCGAGGGCGGAGATACGAGATTCCGAGTTGAGCACATACATCGCAATACTAAAATCTGCTAATTTCAAGTTAGCTAAATCACAGGGTCTAATGCCAAATCACCTTGCATAGTGCAAGGTCTCGTTTAAGTGGAGATATGTCTTTGATCCGGGCCATAGAAGACACTTAATAAAACCAATACCATGAGGAGCGATGGGCAATACGAGGTCCTGTTTACTCACAGATAGCCTATCAGTTATGTCCTACCAAAAGGCTCTTTAAACCCCGCTCTCACCAAGGCTCGTAAACAACTGAGCGCCTGTTGCCTCCGTGAAGGTTGGTGCCGTCAAGGATATAGTTGCTCGGTCCCGTGCGGTAATACCAGACCAAAGTGAGACTGATAGAACCGTGGGGGGTTGGAAGAACCGTAGATCCCTTGTTCTGGCCACCGCATGCATCTTCCGACACGAAGTCACCCTCCCTAGGCTTTCGGCGTGCTGCTCGATGCCATTGCCGTCTGAGTCAATTTGCACACGTGTTTCACATACTTGAGAGGATTGATTGGATATGCCGGTAGACCATCGTCGCCATCTAGTAGATCGTGCTTGTTCAAGTTGATGATGACTGCTTTTGGGCTGGACGCCACCAGCGATTGTTTAGCCGAGACTGCGAGCAGAAGGACGGTTTTGCAACAAAACAGAAAGAAGATCTGCCCAGCCACACTCATATTCCATGAACTGCTAAATAAGAGCGTTTGATTAGGATTGAATCACTTCCTTCTCTGCTCTATCGAGGGTGAGGTGATAATCTAGACGACGAGTAAAACCCTAGCATAGTAGGTCCATACTTGCAACGTTCCAATTACACGAGCGTAAGCATCACAAACGACCAGTCATAGCTCCGCTGAAATTTGGCCGGCAGAATTATAACTTGCCTGTACGTTTTGGCGCACTATTTGATACGTGACATTCTCGCCGACTCACAAGGTGGACACGGGATCGGGGCAGGATCGGAGCAGGATCGGAAGAGGTTTCGGCGGCGGAGGCATCTCAAGGTTGCGTGACATACAAAGTACGGGAATTCAGCCCTGCTTGTTGTTTATTATAGCTCATATATCCCATTCAGCCATGACGACAGAAAACAAGAAGGTCCGTTCTATTGATGGTGACGGATGACCTGGGCCTTATGCTTGGGTGCTACGGTCTTGACGCCATCAAACCACCTCATATCGACAAGATCGCCAACGCAGGGGCAAAATTCACCAACGCCCTTGCTAGCACAGCTTCATTCAGGGGGGGGATATATTTTCTATTACCTGTGCCAAGTTTACCCGGGGCTTCAACAGAAGCTTCAAGTATACTGTATGTAAAGCGACCCTTCCCGATTTGCGAAGTATCTTGTGTTTACTCGACACCCAACAATGTAGCAATTCTATTGCCCTTTTACACCAACCCTTTTGAGCCAGCATCACGGCTCACAGATTCATGAGAGCAATTTATAACGAGTAAAGATCCAGAAGACAGATTGTGCTAGCTACCAATGATCGAAGAAACTGGACGATAGGAAACGAATAGCAGAAATTACATCTGAGAATAGGAATATACCCGCCAAAGTGGCCCATAAACTCTAAGGATTGCCTTGACGGCAACCTAACAAGCTTATATAAAGGGTCAATCGGAGAAGAAAACATAGCAGGAAAGGGAAATCTTGAGAAATGCTTAAACATACAGTTACAAGTCCGGTTTTCGAGATATTGCAATATATAAATCTCTCCTCAACTGAAAGGTGGTCTAACGACTAGAAAACGGCCGTCTACCTATGAATCAGGCTCATGGCTTGGGCTGTAACAAGGGCTCGGCTGGACTGATAAGCTACTGGTGGCTACCTTCGCCTGAAGCCCGCCAAGCCTTGCCATGTTCCAACAATTGCACACATGTCACCGTAAAGTACAGCTTTGAGAAACAGTCCAGGATGCCGGACCTTGTCATGAGACAACCACTTCCTCCCAGATTGTGATGGGATCACCTCACGTCTGATTTAGTAGACGTGCAGAAGAGGCAAAAGGTTGCAACCATATTCTGTGCCAAGTCAATAGACCAAGTCACCCAACTCCCATGCAGTCAACACGAATGACCCAGCTCAAAACGCGTCACATAGTGCTCGATAATACGTCCGGTGATGCCGACGTAATCTACCTTTCCTCTCTCTCGAAGATTTTCTGGTCTAGTTATAGCGTCTGAACAAGCAAACTAGATGCCGCTCTCCAAAACAACAAGCATCTTGTCTACAAGATTCGCCAACGAATGTGTTCTTCCGATGACAAGGTCCAAGTAGGTTTATAGAAGCTATTGGGCCCTATCAGACGTGTTACAACCGTATTCTGACAGAAACGAACGGAGTAGGCGGCCACACTCCCGAGTGCTACGTATCTGAGGTTGCAATACGGAACCACATGACCCGTGAGATTCGGGAACATAATCCGGGGTTGACCCCAAAACGACGTTGATTGGCGCCTACATAGCCTAAATCATAGCCCTTGAGTATTAATTTCCATTTTATATAACTGAAACAGATGATGCTTGGCAGAGCCATTAAGCAGACACTCTGTGGCAAACGTCAGTGGCACCCCCCAAGTTAACGTAGGATCTCGCGATGTGCATTTGGTAGCTCGGAAGCTCAACCTCCTTTGGGAATCATGTACTTGAGTAGGATTGAACAAGCTCCGTTTACCAAAGTGGCGATGTATTAGAGAAACTTGAAGTCGAAGATACCTGATGAAGCATTAAAGCTAGGTATATAAGATCCCTTTCGCCGCTGAGAAAGACACAAGGGCAGACAGACAAACAAGCTCTCTTTTCATCTCTCTTCTATAACTACCAAGCACAATCAAAGTTCGAATCGGTCTTCTACAATGCTTTCACAGCTCTCTGCCCTTCTTGTCCCAGCCCTCTTGGTTGGTTTCGTCAACGGGCATGGCCATGTAGCCACCATCATCGCCAACGGCCAGTCCTACGTTGGCGGGCTTCCTCACAACGCCCCGTCTACCGCAGTGGGATGGGCGGCTGGAAACCAGGACAACGGCTTTGTGGCCCCAGACGCATTTACGTCCCCTGATATCATCTGCCACAGAAACGCTCGGCCTGTTGCAAATGCCGCGACGGTGACCGCAGGAAGTACCCTCACCTTGAAGTGGGACACTTGGCCTGAATCGCATCACGGCCCGGTTATCGACTACCTCGCGCCTGTTACGGGAGCGTTTGCTAGTATCGACAAGACCAGTCTTCGCTGGACCAAGATTGCGCAGAAAGGTCTCATTTCCGGCTACAACCCCGGCAACTGGGCTGCCGGCCAGCTTATCAGTCAGGGCAACAGTTGGACAGTAACTATCCCGCGCAATCTTCGCCCAGGGAACTACGTTCTTCGACACGAAATAATTGCTCTTCACTCTGGCGGCCAGGTCAACGGGGCTCAAGCCTACCCCCAGTGTATCAACCTCAAGGTCACTGGTAGTGGTAGCGGAACGCTGCAAGGTGGAGACTTCAGAACTTTCTATACTCCCCAAGACCCCGGCATTCTTTTCAACCTGTACCAGTCGTTCTCTAGTTACCCCATCCCCGGACCACCAGTCCAGGTACCTTAAACAGTTAGCGGTCTTGTTGACGATACTTTGGTAAAGGGGTGAACACAGCGTACCAGTAACAGAGAAACAAACGCAGGAAATTGCTGTATATGCTTGGCAATCGAACATGGCTGAGAATTTGATCTGATTTACCGCTGTAATCCTCCTCCTTGTACAAAGGTGCCTGGTGACTTCTGAACTCAACGTTTGTCAACGCCATGAAAACTGCATGTGACTCTCCATAGAATCATGCGATAATCAGGTCAAACTTTCTGAGCATGTTACCATCCTGTAAGCATGCCAAACACGGATTTTCTGAATGCTAGCCGCCACCGCTGCCAATCTTGCCTGCCAGTTTCCGGAAGTTCGTATGATGCCTTGGGAGAGCGGGAAGTCGAAAAACTCATCCCAGCAGTCAATAGATGTTAGGTTATGTATCTTCTGGGTCAAAGCGGGCTCACTTGTTGAGCCAGAACAATCTGTGCATTCATTTGCCACCTTGTGAAGCGCACAAGAGCATCGCATCCCGAGTCTGAGGTCGTCCAAACAGCCAACGATGTCCAGATCCCCAAGTCGTTTGCCGCTGTCATTGAGCGAGACAACCAACTCAAGAATAACGACTTGGGTGTCTCTGATTCCCCTCACTCCAACGTCAATAGGCATCTCAAAGTCCGTGAGTGTTAAATGAAGTGATGTGCCAGCAAAAGAATTCGGGAATCTTCCGTCAAAAGGCGCGTGGTTGACCAAGTGCCAGCATGCCAGATCACATCCGCCGAGCATTGGCTTAGCTGCTGTGATAATAAATGCCATCTCCGGACGACCCAGGTTGCCTAGAACCCTGTGGATTCGACTCAATAAGCGCGCCGAGTATTATAATGCAAAATTCCTTCATTGATACTCTGTTTGTGTCAAGTGCGAACTGGCGTTCTGTAGTGACTAGTGGCGAGTAATATCGCATGCGAAAGAGCGGCAAAGACCAGAATATCCCGTTCCGGCTTGAAGAAGAACTCTGGGCAGAAACAGTAACCACCGAGCTTTCCATCAAGGGTCCATGTTGAAAGACGCTTTTGGGTTCTTTCAGCAAAACCTCCAAGTCTAGGTAGAATGCCACGACGACATGGCAAGCAGGATGGCTCCACTGCTAACTCGTTGGGAAATGCCTTGAACGAGTAACTCTATACCTTGCATTGCTGAAAGCCATGTGTCAGTCACACTCTGGTAGGGATCATGGTGGGTGCTGATTGGTAGCTTGAGGTTGTTGATGATCAGGTTGAGCTGGATGTGCTGGCTTCTCCTATCACGGTCGGCTGTATGAAGCCAAGACCTAGCGCTGGTATCCCAGGCAGCAAGTTGTTGCCGCGAGATGATCTGTTGAGAATCCACAACCGGCGCGGCCTCAAACGTCGAGCTAAGTCCAATGGCCTCCACGATCTCTTGCTTTCTCCTCTCGACGATCTCCACCCAGAGAGAGGTTGCCTTGTGACGTTTCCATATTCTCGCCAGGAGGCAAGCAAGTAGATGGGCTGCAAGCACACCCGGTCCTGATGTAGCCCTATTCCATATATTCAACCCATCGGGCCCTGTCTGTCCAACAAAATGCCAGTTTCCAGATGATTCTGGGTGTCTATATCGATGCTTGAGCAGATTTCTGACACTCTAGTTCCATACTTTGAGATCACGTTGGGCATTGGAGGGAGTTTTGCCTCAAAGAGGGCCCCGAGCTAACGAGCCGTGATATAATTCTAACCACCTTCGGCATCTTTGATACGGCGGGAGGAAATAGCCTTGTGAAGGCCGTTGAACTCCTACGGTACTTCCAGTTTCAACAAGGAAAACTCAATGTTGAAAGCAGCTGCGGCCACCGTGAGCTCGTTGGGGATTGATATGGCGGAAGCCACAATTTTGCCAATAGAATAGAGGCCATCGTCGTGTGGCCGAGTTTGGTATTTAAGTCAAGTCGATTAGAGAAAGAAGGAGGTGATGGATATGTAGACTACCAATGGCCGTTTGTTGGAAGACGCAACCTCTATGGCTCTGTGGAGCATACTCTGGAGAGGAAGATAGAATATGAGCTGATCCACGACTTTATTTACCTACCTGCAAGAATGATTACGTGGCTGAGGGGTTGAGTGCCTCGCAGTCTGCCTGCAGCCATCACTGGATATAGGCCAAGGGGCCTCCAGGCAGCTCAACCAACCAAAGCGCCGGGTATGCGTCATCCTGGACAGGTAGAATCCAGTCATCATTATTGCTGGTAAAGGCAAGAACCTAATTGACCTAAGAGGTGTTGTTCATGGTCTTGCTTGAGGTACCAGATGCCTTCTTTACAGCATAACTCGAACACGAGATCAAATAATCTCGAAAGGGGGCTTTTCCACGACGCTGGATCGGGCCAGGGGCCAACGGAGTGTACATGGTCATAATCTCAGAGGGTAACGGAAGCTAGCAATGGTATGGGTCCTAAGGGGGCGGAAATAAATGTCTCACTAGAAAAAGGCAAGTTTAAGTTGCATTCCTTTGTACATTCCTAAAGGTCATACTATCCTGTCCTAGATCCAGACGTGACATGCGCCTCGTGAGCTCAATATTTCAGCCCTACCACATTGACATATCATACCTTGAGCAATCAAGAGGGAGATAGAAAGCAGCAGATTACACGCGATGAAGTTCTAGAAACAGCCGTAAATAGCCGCGCCACGAAACCCTCACAGCCTAATAAGTCAAACAGTCAATTGAGGGACGTGTGAGAACCATATAGAGTGTAGGAACATGATCATTTGAGAATTCATAGAGATCAAGTGGTTGTCAGGTAGTGATGCCTAAAAACCACAAGGCTGTCAAAGGGCTCCTTTTGGGACCAGGCGGTTTATGGCGTTGATTGTATTGGTAATCATTGCAATACATGGATCTCAATCAAGACAGTCACTGTTGAACCTAGGCGCTGGATAGCAGTAGTACAGACTATAGACTGTCCAGGCTTCCGCAGCTTTACGAGATCTCTCTGGCTTAATCCCAGATTCTTGAGCTATAAACCAATGGCTTGAGTCAGCAATTATTTTAATTTCTCATCCGAGTGTGTGCATGGAGTCAAAGTTTGACTAGTAGATACGTTGATGGGACGTGAGAATGGGATCATATAGAGCATTACGTAGCGGTCGCAATGCTACTTTGTATCCGGAGAGAATAATGAATAATAAGCGAAATTAGTTGCACACCAAGAGGCTAATAATACACCTATAATATCGAAACTATTAGACCCGGGCACAAGCCGGATGTGAACTTGACGGCGCCAAGGCTTCAGCCGTTGACTATGTGGTGGCCGATCATTCAATAGTCTCTCTTAGGCTGATGAGTCCCAGCGCTAAGATCGATAGACATCCACATTTCGAAAGCAATGCACGCAAAGACAAAGACTTGATGTCATAGTGAGGAGACGGAATAGTCCGACTTCGTTCTGGGATCTGACGTGGCGGCCACGCCATCCATTCTAGACAGACGCTCTGCGCGTCATACCCAAGCCACCCGCATCATACCAAGGAGCAATCCTGACATTGGTCCAAGGGATGTTTGATGAGGGCTGTTGCTATGACAGCCCCTGGGAAGTTCCTGTAAGGGGCTTTTAGTAAATTCCCTACCCTCAATTTCCTATCCAGACAAAGAAACCATCGTCGCCTTACTCCGGCTTCAACACTAAGCCATGACTAACCACCATTCGCAGAGGCTCTACAGGACAGCGGAAATGGCATCTCCTGCGGCAGCAAACGGCAACCATGCCCGAAAGCATCGGCAGCAACATCTCAGCACTATGGGCACTCACCTTGTGGCGGCGTCAGGGGAGTTTGTCGGGACCTTTCTCTTTCTCTACTTTGGCTATGCTGGGAACATCATGGCCATTCTACAGGCGCCAGACACGGCGCTCAACGGCGGATTGTCAAGCAGCACCGACATCTGGATCGCCATGTCGTACGGGTTCTCACTCCTGGTCAACGTCTGGACTTTCTACCGGATCAGCGGCGGACTGTTCAACCCAGCAGTAAGTGATTATTTGCCCAGGCCCATCGTGTGAGTCAAGGTTCAGGCTGACCATGCAGGTTACTCTGGGCCTGTGTATTTCCGGCCAGCTACCGTGGATTCGAGCAGCGTTCCTCTTCCCTGCCCAGCTGCTTGGATCAATGTGCGCCGGTGGCCTCGTCAGCGCTATGTTTCCGGGGGATGCCTCACAGGCTAACACAGTGCTCGGGCCTAACACCTCCGTCGCCCAGGGTTTATTTCTTGAGATGTTCTTTACGGCTCAGCTGGTCATTGTCGTGTTGATGCTGGCTGCCGAGAAGTCTCGAGACACGTTCCTTGCGCCTATTGGCATTGGACTTGCTCTATTTGTGGCCTTGATTCCAGGTAAGTCCGACCACGACTCTTGATTAAGTCAAGTATCGCGCGACCGCAACTCACACCATGCTTGTATAGGTGTCTTTGTCACTGGCGGCGCTGCAAATCCCGTGCGTAGTTTCGGCTGTGCTGTTGCAGGCACAAGCTTTCCCGACTATCACTGGATCTACTGGATCGGGCCAGCTCTCGGTGCTGTTCTGGCTGCTCTTTACTATCGCTTGGTTAAGCACCTACACTACGAAGAGGCGAATCCAGGACAGGACAGCCCACGTGAGGATGATGAGGTCTAGGAGTCAGGTTTTAGTGAGCGCTCTTGAGGGGATATATCTAGCACTCTACAAGAATGATCGCCTGATCCTACGTGTACAATGATACCAGGCTACTCCGAGTGCACATGCGGGAAGTAATATTGAGGGGAAAGGGCCGAGGACGTGCGTTATTCGGTAAACGGTGACGGATACGCACCATGGAGCCTCACCGAAAAGAGAGACCAGACTGCCCAAGCCTTAGAATCCTGCGGTGCAGAGGTTTTTTCAGCTTGGCTATAGACCTCGGACATATCAAAAGTCTCCTGGTTTATTTAATCTTATCGAACAGGTTCTGGATCCTCAGTCTATCACATTAATCTTTACACAGACAGACACCTGACGGTTCACACATCAAGTTTATCACTATCAACGATACCTCATAACACAAGCGCGTCTTGCCTAGACCAGCCGCATGCAGACGATTCGTGCATCTACAAGGCAAGGCTTATGAGTTTTCTCATCTCGTTGGGTGGATTGACCTGATATTTCCGGATTGGCCCTAGTGTTATGATACTAGCAAATTTGGCGAGTCTTGCACGGTATCATGTCTGTTTAGCCTACATCAACTTTTAACGTGAGCAAAATTCAACGTGAGAAAAGGTGAGAAATAGCAAAATTGCCGTGTTAGAATGATCTCTGTGCGACTACATGCTATTCTTGGTTGCTAGACTTGTAGTTATGTGGCATTGTATTGCCTAGGGTATTGGGCTCAAAGCGCGTCAGGTCCTGTCAGCTGCTCCACTAGCAGATAAGGGTCTTTATGCCCGTCATTCCACGCTTATCTGTTACGACCTTATCAGATGGAGCCTTCCCGCGAGTGATGGTAGTTACCTGCATTGGACCAGGCCTGCGTGGTTAGGTCCCAGTGATTGACGGGCTTGATGCTAATGGACTGAAGGAGATGATGTAGATTTATTCAATGAGTTTACGTAAACCTGGATCCCATACCCCCGTTCCTCCCCCACCCACAATTATTATACTGCTAACAGATAGGCACTCCTTAAAAGCACGCGCGTGATACAGCTTCATGAACAATCTGCCTTGATCTAGTGAAGATGACACTTGAAGAAACTATTCGCGATAACGGGAGTTTAACTCAGGGTACTACTACCCTCGACACGTTTATATGGTTCAGGTTTAGTCATCAGCACTATAGTCAGAGAAGGTGTAGTGGGTGTCTCTTCAGGATAATGCTCAGTGGTGTTCCTGCGGGTCGTGACATAATCTACCTCAAGTGCTCTCCAAAAGTAGAGTCCAGTCCAGTGAGCTTTAATTGTTACTCGATTCAGATACCGAGATCATGTAAATGCTTGACCAGGGTAGTCCGCGAGTCCGTGCTCGGCCCAAGCGTTATAGCCATAACAAATTGTAGGCTGTTGAACCGTGGAAATGGGGCCCAACTGTTATAACCTAAACTTGTACGACCTAAACTTCTGAAAAGTGACACTACCATAGCCGTAAATGTCCACAGCTAAGCGTGATTGCCTTTTTCACAAACTCGTCAACACAACCCTAATGCCAATTGATAAGATAGTCGTGTACATTTGTACAAAGTATTGGAAAACTTACGATATCCTTTTTATTATACTCCTAGTTCATCTAAAATTTCCTCTAGTTTTTACTCCCACGTTCATGAATGCCTTACGTGCGAGTCTGACCGAAGGCTTGCCGCTCATCGAAGCAGATCATGGTGATCACCCACCCTACACTAAGTGCGTTTCTCAAGTCATACCCTTGCACAGCACGCTGGATGATTATCAAATCAATAACATGAAAGCTTCAAGATAGTATTAGATCTCTTCTATCAATGAATATAACATCCTGTCCTGACATGTCCACACATTCTACGTCAAAATCCTCATGGCCATGTTTCGCCTCAAGTTCGGGTTGTCAACCGTGCAGACCATGCGGATACTAGGATACATCAAAACCAGGCCGGTGATGATCATACATCTCGGTCTCTAACCCTAGAAACGAGTGGACACACGACTTTCACATGTTTACAAATTCACTGCCGAGTCAACTCTTTCCGATTCTTTGTCAAAACTCGTCGGCTTCATTGTCTGTTGCCGATCCACATTGCTATTTCGGGCGTGCATCAATACGACAATACGTGCATGGACTTGAGGTCGAACTGCTGCAGATTGACGCAAACATCTTTTCCAAAGATTCTGAAGTTCCAAAGCTAACCTGAAAAGCAAGATTCAGTCCACTGAGGTGCAGACAGACGCAGATACGCTCAAGCGGCTCAACAACACCAGGAGCAGGTACGTACTCGTGGATCCGCCAAGTCCGTCCCCTGTCAACGAATGATCGACACTCGTTCGTTGGCCAGAGCGAGCCAGCGTCTACGGCCAGGTCCGCGGCTGTCTAGGGCTCTAACGGTTTCTTAGCCAATCGATTAGCGCACGGCAAGGGTTAAGAGGCCCACGGCTTTGGCGAACGCGCCGAGTTTTTTCACGGGACGAGGCCAAATCTCGTCGTCAGCGACGGCGCTTGTCAGGTTCCAAGGAAGCTGAACGCCAGGGAGAAGGCGCCTAACTCAGCTAGCAGTGTTGATACTTATTTTGGTACACGAGCGAGGGGAGCGCTTGAGAGCGACAAAGAACATCCAGCCGAGGCACGAGTTTGCTGCTGAATAAAGTGCCAACCGGAATGGCTCACTGTTGGATGTGTGCTGGCAGAGTGGAGATCATTGCTGCTTGGGGCCTTGGCCTTTTTTCTTTCTTTTACGAGATCCGAGATGCCGTCTGTCTTGATGCCCATGCGAGAGTCGTTATTGGTGTGTTTTGCTGCACCGTTCGTTACGGGGAGAGCCCTAGCGCACCTGTGCAGTCTAGTTCTTCTATTATAAGCGATGCTGTTAGTACCAGGAGATGGAGCGATGACACGATGATTGTTCACAACCCGAGGCACGGATAAACCAACATCTCGTGTATGTAGGCCAGCTACAGTAGCTGAGCAGACAAGCGGTAGAGCGGACCACTGTGGGATGTCTTCCCAGTAGCCCTGAGCGATTACCAGGATGAAACGAGGCTCGGACCAACCAGACGCTACTCGGAAGAACTCATCTGACGGTGGCCACCCACCGATCACAGGGTTCCAATTTTAGCGGACAATCACATCATTTCCAGCGGAGTGATAGGTCCAACACGAGCGACGGTGCATGGTTCGCATGCGAGGGAGACAGGGGGCGCGTTCTAAATTAGAAACATCTTTGACAATCGACGACAGGCCAAGGAACCGTTTCGATCTTTTGCGCCCAGTCTCGAGCACTAGGCGCTGGGAGTACCCTTGCTTTGTTCTGCTGAGCCGCACGCCAGCTACAGTACCAGAGCCGCGCAGTCAGTCTAGGTACTCACCCACGTACAGACCGTACGGCAGTACCGCACGCACCGTTTTTTAATAGATCTCGCCAGTCGCCTACAGAGCCTAGGCCAGGCCATCTAGGCCCACTGTTGGTGCATCTGGTCCAGTCGTTCCCTTTCGGGTTGCCCAATATGACCTCACGGTACCGTGTTTCCTCTGCACGCGCCCGTATCCTTCTTTGGCCCACGAGAGGTTGGGCCAGGGCGTCAACAGACGACCCCGGAGTCGTTCCTAAACGAGAGCCGCAGAAAGGAAACCGGAGATCTCTGAGGGGAATCGTGTCAGGGCGCTTGCTATAAGAAACCTCTTGTGTTCCCGATTAAATGTTTTTGTTTCATCAACCGACTCTCGTTCAACCAAGACGCACTCGCTAATAAGTTTCTTTGAAACCTGCCTTACCCTCTCAAGATGCAGGGCTTTCTCTTGCTCGGCACCGTGGCCTTTGGCCTGGTCAACGCTGCTGCCGTTAACTTGCACCCCAGAGGCAACTACGACTTGCCTCCAGGCGATACACCCTCGTCTGTCTATGACACTCAGATTTCCATCGTCTCTGATGCCCCCACTGATCTTTACCCCCCTCCTCCTGCGGCTACCTCTGAAGTCGAGGATACCATTGAGTACCCTCCTCCCGAGCCCACCACAACACCCAAGGACGATGCATACCCTCCTCCTCCCGAGGAGACTGTCAAGTCCGAGGATACAACTGTGTACCCTCCTCCTGAGCCCACCACGACTTCAAACGACAATGCATACCCTCCTCCCCCCGAGCAGACTACGCTATCTGAGGACACAACCGAACAACCTCCTCCTGAGCACACTACAACCTCCAAGGACAATGGATACCCCCCCCCTCCCGAGCAAACCACCAACACTGAGAAAACTGCCGAGGGCACAACCGAGTCCCAGGGCACGACTGAGTTGACCACTACTTCAACTGACAAGTACCCCCCTCCTCCCAAGGACACCACCACTGAGTCTGAGGATACCACTGAGTTGACCACCACATCAACTGGCCAATATCCTCCTCCTCCTGAGCAAACTACCAACACTGAGCAGACTTCCAAGTCTGAGGGCACGACCGAGTCACAGGGCACGACTGAGTTGACTACCACTTCGACTGACAAGTATCCTCCTCCTCCCAAGGATACTACCACCGAGTCTGAAGTTACTACCGAGTCTGGAGTTACCACCGAGTCTGGGGCTACCACAGAGTTGACAACTACGTCAACTGACAAGTATCCTCCTCCTCCCAAGGATACTACCACCGAGTCTGAAGTTACTACCGAGTCTGGAGTTACCACCGAGTCTGGGGCTACCACAGAGTTGAAAACTACGTCAACTGACAAGTACCCTCCTCCTCCTAAGGATACCACGACTGAGCAAACTGCCAAGTCCGAGGGCACAACTACCTCAACCGGCCAATACCCTCCTCCTGAGCAGACCGAGTCCTCAAAGGCCAGCACCACAGATTGGACCACCTCAACGATCTACACTACCGATGTGTATACCGTAACTTCGTGCCCCCCTGGGGTTCCCGACTGTCCCGCGGGTCACGTCACCACCAAGACAATTGCTCTTTCGACTACTGTCTGCCCAGTCACTGAGACCGAGGTCGAGTCTACTCCTTCGGTGTCTGATGCTTCTGAGTCTTCTCCCCAGTCCACCAAGTCTACTGTCACGGAAGTTGAGACAACCTCTGTTATCACGGACTCTGCCAGCTCGACCGGTGATGCTTCCACTGGCAACTACCCTCCTCCCGAGTCTACCAACTCTGATCACACCGAGGCTGAGACAACTTCCGTGGCTACAGACTCTGCTAGCTCGACCGGTGATGCTTCCACCGGTAGCTACACTCCTCCCGAGTCTACCAACTCTGATCACACTGAAGTTGAGACGACCTCTGTGCAGACTGATTCTGCCAGCTCGACCGGTGATGCTTCCACTGGCAACTACCCTCCTCCCAAGTCTACCAACTCTGACCACACCGAAGTTGAGACAACCTCTATGCCCACAGGCTCTGCTAGCTCGACTGCTGATGCTTCCACTGGCATCGTCTCTTCCGAGTCCACCAAATCAGACCATGCAAGCACTACCGAATGGACCACTTCCACGGTTTACACGACCAACATCCGCACTGTCACTTCTTGCGCCCCTGAGGTCCCAGACTGCCCCAACACCCCTCACGTTACAACTGAGACTGTGGCTGTTTCGACTACTGTTTGCCCGGTGACTGAAGTGTACATCACCAACCCTCCTCCCACCAGGTTTGCCTCTACTGGACCGGCTCCCACTGAGTCGGTGACTGAGAAGCAAACCACTGAGCTAGTGACCGAGGAGCACTCGACAAAGACCGAGACCGAGAAGTACCCTACCACGCTAGTGACTGAGAAGCAGACAACCAAGGTCGTCACCGAGGAGCACTCGACCAAGACAGAAACTGAGGAGCTCCCTACGACGTCAGCAACCGAGGAGCAGACCACCAAGCCTGCTACTACAGAGTACCCCACCAAGCCAGTGACCGACAAGGTCTCGACAAAGACAGAAACCGAGGAGCACCCTACGACTCTCGTGACTGAGAAGGTTACAACCAAGTCAGCCACTGAAGAGTACCCCACAGGGCCAGTGACCGATAAGTCAGCCACTGAGGAGCACACCACCACCGAGGCCGTGACTGAATCCACCAAGCCTGCCGTCTCTACTACCGAGTGGACCACATCAACTGTCTATACCACAGACATCCGCACCGTCACCTCTTGTGCCCCCGACGTTCCTGACTGCCCTAATACTCCTCACGTCACGACTGAAACCATCGCTGTCTCGACTACAGTCTGCCCGGTCACCGAGACGCACTCAACTGAGCCCACTAAGCCGGTGACTGACAAGAACGATGAGCCTACCAAGCCCGTGACTGACAAGAACACGGCCGAGTCTACCAAGCCTGCTGTTCCTACTACCACTGAATGGACTACATCAACTGTCTATACCACGGATATCCGCACCGTCACTTCTTGTGCCCCGGATGTTCCTGATTGCCCCAACACTCCTCATGTCACCACCGAAACCATCGCTATCTCGACTACAGTCTGCCCGGTCACCGAGACAAGCCCAGCTAAGCCGACCAAGCCCGTGACCGAGAAGCACCCGGAAGAGCCTACCAAGCCTGTGACTGAGGAACACCCCGAAGAGCCCACGAAGCCTGTGACTGAGAAGAACACGGCGGTTTCTACTAAGCCTGCTGTCCCTACTACCACTGAGTGGACTACATCGACTGTTTACACCACGAATGTCCGAACAGTTACGTCCTGCGCTCCCGAGGTTCCTGACTGCCCCAACACTCCTCACGTCACGACCGAGACTATTGCTATCTCTACCACTGTCTGCCCGGTCACCGAGACCCCAACCAAGCCCACCAAGCTTGTGACTGAGGAGCACCCCGAGGAGCCCACCAAGCCCGTGACCGAGAAGCACCCGGCTGAGCCTACCAAGCCCGTTACCGAGAAGCATCCCGAGGAGCCAACTCCTACCAAGCATGTTGTCACAACTGAGTGGTCTATCTCAACTGTCTACACAACCCAGGTCCGAACTGTTACTGCTTGCGGCCCTGGAGTCCCCGACTGCCCCAACACTCCCCACGTCACCACCCAGACCGTCGCTGTTTCGACTACTCTGTGCCCTGTTACAGTGACCAAGGAAGCCCCTGCTCCTCCTCACGTCACCGAGGGCTCTTCTCCTCCTCATGTCACCCAGGTCACTCCCCCTCAGCCTCCTTACCAGCCCGGCAACATGACTTCGACCCTGTACACTACCAAGCAGTACACTATCACCAAGTGTCCTCCTGAGGTCACTGACTGCCCCATCGGCAAGGTAACCACCACCGTCTACGCTACTGGTACCACTCGCATCCAGCAATGGAACCCCACTACCAAGGTTTACCAGCCGCCCCAGCCTACCAAGGTTGTGCCTCCTCACCAGCCCGGCAACATGACTTCCACCCTCTACACCACTAAGCAGTACACTATTAGCAAGTGTTCCGCTGAGGACTCTGGCTGCTACGTTGGAAAGACCACGGTCGTTACTTACGCCACTGGTACTGCCTCTATCCCTTACGGACAGCCCACGACCTCGGTCTACCCACCTCCTGTTGACACTCACACGGTTCCCGAAGCATCTCAGTCTACCTTTTCCACGAAGCCAGTTGAGACTTCCACCGTCCCCGAGGAGACTCAGCATTCCGAGGAGCCTCACTCTACCGCTCCCACAAAGCCTTCCGAGACTTACCCAGTCCCTGAGGAGTCACAAAAGTCCCAGGAGTCTCACTACACTGTTCCCTCGAAGCCTGTTGAGACACTTCCTGCTACCGAGAAGCCCGAGGAGCCTACTCCCACCGAGCCTGTTGGAAACTACCCCGTTCCGGAGCAGTCCCAGGAGGCTGCCACCAGCGAGCCCGCCGACCTCTACCCTGCCCCTGAGCAGTCCTCAGCACCCTACCCTATTCGCCTCGCCGCAACCAGCGATGACGAGGAGACTTCCGATGACGAGACGACGTCACCCTCTGTTGTCACTAGCGGTGCTGCGCGCCTCACTGGTGGCCTTGAGATGATTGTCGCCATCGCTGGAGCTGCTGTCTTGCTCCTGTAAATTATAGAGCTATAAGACATGACGCCTCATCGCAATGATCACGAGTATATGACACGGATATCATTTTCCTAGATTTATTACATATTACATCTATTGTCAATCCTTCCTTTTTATATTTAGAATAGTTGCATAGTACATTCAAAATTGTCAGTCCTTTTCATTTATAGAATAGTTACATAGTACACTCAATGTTGAACATTTGTATTTCAAAAACATGCCAGCAGTCGGTTTATCTCAGTGATGACAAGGTCTGCAGATAGCTACATAGAAGCCACCTTGTTTGGCTGCTTGGAAACTTCGGGATAATCCAGTTTTTGACCCATGTAACTATCTTCAGTTATTCCATGTCACTGCAACGTGTTTTGCTCACTAGAGAGCGCAGTCTGGGCAATCAAGTATCAGCCCAGTGCTATTTTCAAGGCTGGATTCGATACTCGCCCGAACTTGACTAGATTGATTCCCTTTAGCCTTGTCGTTGGTATCTTTATAGTATCTTTAACTAGAAATTTGGTTCCAACGCGACACGTAACAATCGGGTCTCAGCCCCTTGAACCATTCTTGCCCCTGCCTATCACAGTTGAAATGATTCTTTGAAACCAAGCTCTAGTCCTCCAATGACTCACCAGCAGAGTCCGACCGATTGGTTTGATCATCTAGCGCTGCAGTAGTCGCGACATTCGGAGCGGCAAGTCTTTTCGCCGTTTGGTGTAATTAACTACGTCATATCAGCTTGTGCTTGACCGATGCTGCGAGGTGTGGAATTATACGTCATCCTTTCAACTCAGCAGAAACAAGTTGCAAACTCTTACCAGACGACTCAATATTCGATGCCGCGTTCACTATCAGCAGTGTCTTCACTGGAAGTCAAGAACCTCAACGATGACCAGATCCGGTTCTATCATCCTGGGTATCCGAAACCGCTAAACCTGCTGTTCTGCCTCCCTCGCGTCGACTACAGCCGCGAAGACAACGTTTACGGCGTATATCATCTTACAGCCCTCACTGCTTGCCAAATCATTGCAAACAATGCGTTTGAGAAGGGACAACTTGCCAAGGATAGCAAGGGCAAAAACCTGATCACGGGTGACGACAAGGTTCTCGTTGAGCGTGACTACTGGTTCTTTGTTGAGGGCAATGGTAGGTACTAAACCTGCGAGCAGCCAGCATAAGAGCTGATAGCATCTATTTAGAACGGTATCCTGTTGTACCCAGTTTCAAGGATTGGGAGTTTCCCCACGATCGGCTGCCCTCTTGGTGGATAGCCCCAGCCTGCCCCCCAGGATCACCAACTAGGCGTTGTGCCATCACAAACACCAGCTACGCCTTTACCTGGGCCCATCTGATCCCCAAGGATGAACAGCAGTGGTTTAACAAGAATGGCATGGGACTCTACGGCGGTGGATCGCGAACCTTGGACGACCAGCACAACTTTCTCCCCTTAAAGGCAGATCTCTACGTCTGCTTTGATCAATGTGTCTTTGCCCTAGTTCCCAAGCTGAACCGCACACAAAATGGTGAACTGTCTAGCCAATACGTTCTCCATGTCCTCGATGGCCGGGAGTCCGAGTTCGCGGCCCTTTACCACAGTCGTCCGGTTGAAAGTCTGGTATCTGGAAGCCGGGAATATCTCTTTGCACGGTTTGCCTGGGCGGCCATCTCGTTGGTAAAACCGTTCTTGTCATCTGGGGTCGGTCGGCGAGTTGCGAGATTTCGCGTCAGGGCTCCTGATGGCGACGGGGAAGAGGAACACTTGCGAGCTGAAATGCAGACCGTCTTTCTCGATTCGAAGAAGCTGGAGACTTTGTACGGCGGTGGCGGAAGTCGAAAGTCGGCTCATTTTGAAGATTTATATGCCAACGATGAGTGGGACGAGGAGGAGCCGGGGAGGACAGAGATGGAGGGATAGTCTGACAGTGTAAGATGTATATGATGGGTGATGGCGATCGTTGTAGGAATATCAGCAAATCAAAATTGTTAACTCCTCGCATTCTTCTTGCTCTAGCTTGATAAGAATAATGATAACTTGTGACCCTTTGCGGAATAGTGAAACTACACCTTATAGCACGGATCCTTGAACCACGATCCTGCCGAATGGTTCTTTCTGAGACCGGTATACTATTCGCAATTAGACTACCTGGCTATGCTATCAACAAGTCCTATTAAGAGTTGACAATGACCGCTTCAGCATCATTCAAGGAATACTTACTTTAATTTAGACCAAGTTTAATAGTAAAAAAGAGCCATGGTGCCTATCTCGCAGCCAGGTTGTGCAATGCTCCCGCAGCTACTACACGTCTAGTCCGTCATGAGCTTTCTAGCACAGCCGATACCATGAGCCACAACATGGGTATTTCCTGCAAATATGGCTCATTCATCCAGCCTGCGCGCTACGAATGGAGCCGTTAGAAACTAACCCCCCCCCCGCTAGTGACATTGATGTGGTCATTGTAGAGAGAATAATGTACAACGTCGAGAGACACGTGAAGATACCACGGGCCTTCGAAAGCCTCCGAGCAGTCTACATACCGGATTACTAACCTATCATGTACCTACCTCTCGTTGCTTGGATCATGGTTACTTTCACAACGTTCAATAAATGTCAATCAGGGACATCAGGGGAATGCGCCATTTGTTGAAGCTGTTCGCTATCCAACCTCTATTGCCACCGGCCTCGATAAGACAAATCTATTTCTTGTTTGAAACGTCTAAGAGAAATAGTCAGCACTAAAAGAGTAGTATGGGTAACGACTGTGAACGTACTGAACTGGAAATGGACGATATCTCCGTCTTGGACAACCTTGGAGAAAATAAAGTCAGCTGCTGCAGCATCAAGAAGAGTCCGAGTACTTACATAAGACTTTCCCTCTTGTCGGTATTTACCAGCAGCCTTGATCGGGCCCATGGACTTGCCGCCCTCGCAGAGATCGTGGAAGTCTTGGTAGGCGACCACCTCAGCCTTGATGAATCCCCTCTCGAAATCGCCGTGGATTGCTCCAGCAGCTTGCGGTGCCAGGCAACCCTTTGGGATGGTCCAGCATCTGATCTCCTTCTCACCAGCTACGCAAAGGTCAGCGCGAAACTCAGCCAGGGGCGGCAAAGTGTGAGCATACCGGTAAAGTAGTATTGCAGGCCGAGCTTTGTGAATCCTTCAGTGATGATCTTGTCCAGTCTTGACTTGACCTTGCTCTCCTTGAGGAACTCGGCCTGGGCATCTGGGTCATCCTTCATGCTGTAGAGCTTCTCTTCAAACTCGATGGAGAAGGGGACAATGTCTCGGGGAAGGCCTCCGTGCTCGGTGACCCACTTGGCAATGAGCGGCAGGTACTTGCTCTTCTGTCTCAGGTAGTCCTTCATTGTCAAGTTGACGAGGTAGATGGTCGGCTTGGTGGTGATCAGCTGGATCTTCTCGTTGATGAGCGCAATCTCAGCCGGTGTCCAGCTTCCGTCTCTAACTGGCTGATCCTTCTCCAGCATCTATCTCACGATTGTGAGCATGTCTTAAATGGTTAGACCCATGAGACTGGAATTTCTGGGCTCACTTCTTGGATCTTTGTCGTTGTCTCTGTGAAGAGAGGTAGCATCTTGTATTTGCCACCTGCCTTCTTGACAATTGCTTCTTCGGCGATAATTGTCTTTCGCAGAATGTCTAAAACGGGTTAGGTGATATTAAGCAGATTCAGAGGGCAGTACAAACCGAGATCCTTCTTGCAAAGCTCGCTTTGGATGGTATCTAGAAGTTGCACCGATTAGTTTCGTCAGCTTGAGGGGCTTGGCTAAACTAACCCAAGTCACGGACGGGGTCGATCGAATCATCGACATGCAAAACCTGATCGTTATCGAATGCTCTGCCATAGAGTCAGAATGGGTGTGAAGGCGCGGCAGTTTAGCCATGGACGCTGTACCTGACAATGTGGAACATGCCATCAACGGCCTGGATATGAGACAGGAAGGCATTTCCAAGTCCCTCTCCCTGTGAAGCACCCTTGATCAGGCCGGCAATGTCGGTGACCTGCAGATACGCTGGGTACATGGACGGAGGCTTCCAAAGGTCACAGAGAAAGTCCTGCATGTATTGTCTACTTTAGCCATCTATGGGGAGCCTTTCTGTAGGGTATCTCGACTTACGTATCGAGCATCGGGAACAGCACACCTCGCCTCATTGGGCTCAATCGTACAAAAGGGATAGTTCTCTGCGGCAGCGCTTTGCTCGGTCAAGAGGTTGAAAAGACTCGATTTCCCCACGTTGGGCAGACCGACACATCCCATCTTGAGGTTCTTGCGAACCCTTCCGAAAGCAACGACATTGTCCTTGACAGCTTCAACCTTCTTGGGGGGCATGGTGACTGTATTGGCTGTATTGGCCAAGCACAAATAAATATTTATGAAAGCGTGATCTTGGAGGGGTCGAAAGAAGAAAGAATTCTCCGGCAAGCTCTTCAAAACTCTTCAAAAAATGGCCTGATTCTTGACTTGGAGGCCCACTTAAGGACATGGGTATGGGGTGTTTCCGGGGGTTAGTGATGGCACAGTGTTGAGATATTTGGATGCAATGGATCAATATTAGTCCGATCCTTTGTTGCACTCATAGGTCTGGCCTTGCCCAAGTTCTGTATCATGTCAGTTTTCTAATCTTGTGCCAATCTTTACTCGCACATTAAGCTCCGATCTTAATATGCAGAGCCTGTAAGTTGTAGTTGACTAACGTTGACTGTGGTATAGGTTAACCGGCCCACGCAGGCGACCCTTCCAAGTATGCAATCCATCCTAAAAGTAGGGTAGGCCCGCGCAACCTCAGACCGAGCTCAGCTCTGGAAATCGAGATGAATTTTACTAGTATTGTATGCCCGAGTTTCGTCTCAGAGTTAGGTGGTATTTCCATGTCTGGTTAAGCAGACACAGCGACCTGCTCATCAGGAGAATCAGAGGGCTTCCTAAGGACCAAAACGCATACTTTGAGGAAGTCTGTTGAGGCCATAGTGCAATTTTCATAGCTACTGAGGGCTAAATAGCGTGTCATGATGCACCAGATCTGAGTATTTACTACAAGTCAGCAAAACAGACTAGAGTCAGGCGGAGGTTTTGATATCGAGTTATTAATATCAAACGTGTGAATAGAAACCGTGTTCTTTGTTATCACGGCAGCGAATCCTTCTTTGATAGAGGAAACGCACATTAAATAATAGATGAATACTTTTCTCTATAGGTATTATCATACTATCACCGCCTATCAAGCAAAGACAGATTGATGCAAAAAAGGTTCTCGCCTCTTGAATGGTAGCACCAGCACGTGGATCATCTGTACTTGATGTTTATTATAAATCCCCCGCCGTCACTCGTGATGATGGTTTACTACCCCTGTCTCCTCGCATCTTCCAGAATCATATGTGCCCCCTTCTCGGCAATCGCATACACGGTCGCCTGCAAGTGGGCGCTGATCTGCAGCGGCATAACGCTCGCATCAACGACTCGCAGCCCCTTGACCCCGTAGACACGCAGACGCTCATCGACCACGCCGCCCTTGATACCAGCACGTCCACCCATGCCGCAGGTACCCACCGGATGCCAGTCAGTGATTGTGTTCTGCGTGATCCACTCAGTGAGGCCCTCGTCGTCGTCGATCGCTGCTGCTGAAGGCGAGGCGGGTGCACGGATGATGCTAGAGAGAGGCTCCGTCTGCGCGATGTTACGGGCAAAACGAGCACACGCCTTCATCACCTCCATATCTAATGCCCCATGGGTGCCGCGGTAGTATTTTGGATCGATATCGGGGGCTTTCTCTGCCGTGGTGGAGTGGTCGCCGGTGGGACGAGTATGGATCGAGCCCACGGAAAAAGGGTACTGTAGGATCTGCAGCATGGTTCCATATTTCTTCCCGTCCTCGCCCTGGAAATAAGGATTCCAGTTGCCAAGATCGAAGATGTATTCAATCTGGCCAAGCTTGGCGTGGTTGGCAAAGCGCTGACTCAGAATGGTCCTCTTCTCGGCCTCCAAGACAGGCAATTCGTGCGCCTTTTCATAAAGGCTAGCCAACGACGCGTCAGGCATAAAGTGAGCAAGGGGCACGTAGCAGAGGGAGCAGGGAAGGATTGTTAGTGGACCGGCTGCATCGCGAGAGTATTGCTCCCGAGCCTCGGCTGCGAGCCTGTCATCCTTTTGCAAATCATGGCGATTGGCGAGAAGAGGGTCGACCTCGAATATCATGGCTAGCACTAGATTCCACAGGTTAGTACTGCGGTGACCTGGATGGAACACACCATATCTGGGTGCTTACTCAAGTGGTCCTGTAGGTTCTCTCCCACGCTCGGACTGTCTACCTTGATGGCTATCTTGGCCTGGGCTAGCACCGTGGGGTTGCCTATCCCCGAGAGCTCAAGGATCTGAGGCGATTGGACGCTTCCCGCGGATAAGATGACCTCGCGAGACACCGAGATAACGTGCCCCTTGCCCTGGCACGTGAAGCGGACACCGGTAGCAACGCATTGACCATCGACATGCTGGATGATGATCTCGTCAACAGTCGCTTGTGTAAGAATATGCAAGTTAGGCGTCCTAGCCGAGCAGTAGTCGGTAGCATAGGATCGTCGAGCAGATCGAGGGTCAACGGCGTTGACGGACGTCCAGACGCCCACGTTTGATCCGCCCACGTGGGATGGATTCGTGTCAACGCCGAGGGCATTGAGGGTGCGGTGCCAAAGTTGATGCGAAGGAGAGTAATCAGTAGGATAGGAGACTTGTATGGGGCCTGACCGGCCGAACGTGGTTGCCTTATGCGAGACATTTTGCTGCCCCTGCAGACCCTTGCTTGGCGGATGGAATGTCTCAGACTTTTGGAAATATGGCCTGTCAAAAGTTAGAAGGTAACGAGGTTAACCCTTGATTCTCTGAAGCAACGAGAACGCACTCACAGAAGATCGTTCCAACCCCACCCGGGGTTCCCCAAGGCCTCCCATGCATCGTAGTCTTCCCTACTAGCGCGATTCCAGGCCATATAGTTTAGAGCGCTCGTCCCTCCCAGCACCTTGCCTCGCGGCCAGGGAAGAGCGCGTCCCCCGAGGCCTTGCTGCGGTACCGTCACGAACTTCCAATCGTGGCGGCCGCCTAGTGACTGCCCGTAAAGGCCTGGGATGTCGATGTCTTGCTCGTTCTGGATGACGCCTCCCGCTTCGATGACGCCGACAGTGAAGGATTCATCAGCCTCAGCTAGACGCGAAGCAACAGCTAAGCCAGCCGTGCCCCCGCCGACGATGAGAAAGTCAAAGTCGCGGTGGCTGAAGGCGTCTGCATCGATAGTGGCAACCGAACTCTGCATGGTAATTCGGAACCTGTGTCTGCTCTATTCCCTGTTCGGCTTGGGAGCTATCGTCGCTCTTATACATGCAATACGGGAGAGTGGTACGAGAGCTCGCCTTGGATCAGACGATACCGGACGATAATATAGCGCTTCTGGAACATGGACCAACGGAGAGAAGAAGAAAAAAGGAAGAAGATGGGTTGGCGTAAGATGGATTGGCCGAGGGTAGCGTGTTGCATTAGTCCCGTCGACATGCAGAGAACCAACGAGGCAGAAATGAAGGGGTTTGTGTTGCTCCGTAGGTACATGGGAGACCTAGTAATTCGCGCCCACTGTCCAGACTCTAGGTTTGTTATGGCCCGAATGTGTGCGTGGGGGCTTACAGGGCACTCGAGCTGCTAAAGAAACTCTATTGCGGTAGCGAGTGCGGCTGGCAGAACGGTTCCATGGTTTGTATCTTGGTTCCGGGGTTCCGAGGTTCCGTGTTCTTTTGTCTCTACGTACTGTCCCGTCAATAATCCATTACTAAGGACGGACAGACCCCTGAGGTCCGGAGGGGCAAGTTGCGTCTTTTATGCACAATGGCATGGGCACAAGGTGTAGGGATGATCAGGATGCACCAGAGACTGGCTGTTCCAACAGGGGACAATACCGAGGGCGTAGTTAAGCACTGGAGCTACCCGTAGGTGAACCTACTACGTAGTACTGCGTCGCAAGTTCAACACCAGGCTTGGTTTGACAGGCGTAACAGGCAAACTAGGCATCTTGTCATGTTCGAGGCAGATCCTCCGTCCTCCGTCCTCGATCGTACGGGGGGGGATCTAGACTATCTACGGGGCTGCCTAAGCTTTCGCCCAGCCGGGAAACAGGGTGCCCTCGGCGGCCCGCGCGGCTGCCAAGACGTGCAAGGTGATTCGCGGCAATGCTACCGTAATCTATCCTAGACTCGACTAGAATAGTTAATGGTTGGTGCCATGCCGGTTCTTGCAAAGTATCCCTGTCTCTTATCTTCAGCTCCAGGCCAGAATCGGCTGAGGACCAAGTGCCTCAATGTCCGGCGTGCAGCAACGGTGCTTCAGACCCATGGCAGAACAGAACCTAAAGCACGAAATAGAACGAATCGTTGCTGGTGGTTCGTGTCTTTCAGGATCCTTTCCCCTGACGGGCTTTTATAATCTTTGGCGTTTTATCCGTGGCGCTCGTGGGTTCTGCTCCCGTTGTTTCTGTCGAGCTTCCTCTCTCTTTCCATGAATTGCGGAATGGCTTCTTGAACCATCATACCTGCTAAAATGGAGTTACCAGGCTTGCTGGCCATCGAGTCTTGGATACTATGGGCTTTGGGCGTCCTGGTGGTTGCCTGTCGCCTGTGAGTACTGCCCCGTCCAGCCTCCTCTCCCCGCCAAGCGATGAGACCTAAAGCTGACATCTGACCGTACAGAGTAGCACGACGCATGAAGCTGGGTAAATGGAGACGTCTTGCAGTCGAAGACTATCTGATGTGCTTTGCTCTTGTGCGTGTTTGACATGTCTCCTCCCTCCCTCTGACAATACTGACTGTCTACACACTGCAGATCAACTTCACCGGTGTCGTCGTCTCGATCAACGAAGTCGCCCCAAATGGCAGCAACTACATGCCCCTCGAGGATGCCTTGGCCCTGACACCCAAGGGAGAAGCCCAGGCCATATTCGGTAGCCAGATGACCTTTGTCCTCGAGATCTTCACCCTCACCGCAACATGGACAGTCAAGGCGTGTCTCTTGTGTCTTTACGCTCGATTGACAAAGGGCACGTCGCAGCGTCAACGCTGGGGCGTCTGGGTCGTGTCTGGCTACTGCGCCTTGACCTATCTCATCGTCACCTTCATGTTTGTCTTTTACTGGTGCAGTCCAACCTACGAGTATTGGAGGGTTCCAGTTGGGAACTGTAGGTACTTCTATTGCACCTTTACTGCGGCTGCTAACATGCATCAGCTCAATGCGCGACGTACTACAACCATATGATATTCGCGACCGCTTGTAACATTTCTACGGACCTGATGTTGCTTTTCCTTCCTATTCCCATCATGATCAAGATCCATCTCCCACGCAAGAGGTTAGTCCCATGCAAGGATGCACCGCTGGCTCAGACTAATAGTTTACAGGAAAGCTGGCCTTTGCTGTGTGTTTGGTCTGGGCATCTTCAATGTAAGAGGAGCACGTCGCCTATCTACCACACTCGCTGACCCGTCACCAGATTCTTGCCGCCGTCTTGAACCGATACTACAACTTCAGTAACCCCAACTCATATGTCTTTCTCTACTGGTATGTCGCCGAGGTCGGCGTGGCCATGTACGTTGGTAACCTACCGCTCTGCTGGCCTGTGATCCGCCTCGCGCTCGGCTCCAAGTGCGATTCGTCGAACCCTTCATACCCGAACCCATCGTACCGACACTCGACATACCCTGAGAACTCGGCTCGGCGCAAGGCCCAGAACCGACACCCATTGACGAGCCATGCGTCTGTATGGGCCAAACTGGACGACGAGGACGGGGCCCGGACAGACCAGGGCAGCGAGATCGAGCTCGTAGACCAGGGAAGACCTGATTTGGTCAAGCAGCCATACCACGCACAAGTGGAGGTTAACAATCAGCACCATCATGAGCATAGTCCGAGTGATCAGATCCATGTGGTAACCAAGGTTCATGTAACGTCGGATTGATGTAGAGGTGGAAGTAATGTAGATATATATGATTGCTCTTAACTAGTTGATAAAGGAAAAGCACGCACATCAAACAGCTCTTAACTAGCATGTGCGACGGAGGAGAATACAGGTTCTGTCTGACTGTTTTAAAAACCACATAATTCCAGGTGCATGTCATGGTGTGTGAATATTACGAGATGATCCATAAAGATTGTCAGTTTGTGAGCATCACCCCGGAAATGCTAATGATAAACGAGCCACGGTTATTTCTTGGCCCCCGCCCGCTTCAGCCGCCAGCAGGGCTCATGGGCCGGTGCTCCCTAAGCTCAAAACGTCTACAGCGCCGTGGTGGGTTTGTCACAGTGGTTCCATCGGCTCGATCGGCATACATGCAGCTAATGCACGGCGAACGACAAGGGTCCAGGGCCTGTGATACCTCCTTGTCCAGCAACCTGCAACCAACACAGAGTCGTACATGTGCTGGATCATGCCCGGTCTTCTGGGAGGGGTCCCACGCTAGATCTGAAACGTGTGGGCTACTATCATGCGAGGTATCAGCTCTTCAACGCCGGCCCTTGAACTAGGCTCGGTCTGTCGTGTCTAGAGCCCCTGCTGCAGAAAGCCAATAGACAAAAGTTCACTCTATTCCCTTCTCTTGCAGCTCGTAATTTACTCTCCTCGCCCATCTTCCACTTTGTTTGCTTTTCAGTGCACGTCCTCTCTTCTTTGTCCCGCGTCAGATCTGCTGTGCTATGCTGTGCTGCACGCTGTAACTGCCACGCAACTCATTTATCAGCTACTTGTTTATCTTTCATTTGGGCGGCATCATCTACATACTCTATCGATCGTCGGTAACATGTCGACAATACAACATGGCACCGAAATCGTACCCGAGAAGCGCGACGCAGTGAGCTCGGTGCCCTCGGTCGAGGAGAACGTCTACGCGGCAGAGCCCAACGGTCCATCGTCTTTCTCCTTCAAGACGCTCAATGATCGTATCGAAAACCTCGCTGGTCTCGAGGCTCGAGGTATTGAACGCGTGGCGCCCGATGAGCGCCAGCCTGCATCACACGCCGCGGACCTTCAGATGGCCGTTCTGTGGTTCAGCGCCAACCTGTCCCTGAACAATCTTGCCACAGGCCTGTTTGGCCCCATGGTCTTTGGCCTGGGCTTCTTGGATAGTGTACTCTTGGCCGTCTTTGGGACCATACTCGGCGCCTGCTCAACAGCGTACATGGCGACTTGGGGCCCGCAGAGTGGCAACCGCACAATGGTAACAGGCCCTCGATCCTTGCTTCTGCCGTGACTGACAGGGATGCTATAGGTTGTCCTGCGTTACTTTATGGGCTACTGGCCAGCCAAGATCCCTACACTCCTCAACGTCGTCCTCATGGTCGGCTACACCACTATTGATTGCATCATCGGTGGTCAAGTTCTGTCTGCTGTGAGCGGCGGTAGCATGACCATCCTGGTAGGCGTCATTGTCGTTGCCATCATGACCTGGGTTATTGCTGTATTTGGCATGGCAATCTTTCACAAATATGAACGGTAAGTCCTCTTCTCCCACCGCCAGAAACGATCTAACAGTTATCCCAGTTATGCTTGGATCCCCCAAGTCATCGTCCTCTTTGTGCTGATCGGCACGGCTGGCCCTGATTTCGACGCTTCAGCTCAGCCTACTGTGACTGGCTCCACGCTCGCAGCTAATCGTCTTTCTTTCTTCACCCTCTGCTTCTACGTGCCCAATTCGTGGGCGGCTGCGGCCTCTGACTTTTACGTCTACTACCCCGAACGCACCTCGCGGGTCAAGATCTTCCTGCTCACCGTCACTGGCCTGACGTTCGCCTTCAACCTCGTCTACCTCATTGCCATCGGACTTGCCACCGGCCTTGTCAAGAACCAAGCCTGGTCCGACGCAAACGCTATCAGCACCGGTGCCCTCATTGTCGCCGCCTACGATCCCCTCCACGGCTTTGGGCGCTTCTGCTCGGTTATCGTGGCTCTCGGTGTCGTCGCCAACAGCACCCCGTCAATCTATTCAGCTTCTCTAGGATGCCAGGTCCTCGGCCGCTACGGCAAGGCAGTGCCCCGCTGGGCCTGGTCCTGCGTCTTGACCCTCGTTGCCTTGGTGCTCTCTCTGGCCGGCCGCGAGCATCTGCTTGTTATCTTCCAGAACTTTGTCGCCCTCATGGGCTACTGGGTTATGCTCATGATCTGCATCGTGGGCCTGGAGCACTCGCTCTTTCGCGGTCGCCAGGGCTTTGACTGGTCGGCCTGGGAGGACAAGTCGTATCTCCCAGTTGGCTGGGCTGCACTTGCGAGCTTCATCCTTGGCTGGGTTGGTGCTGTTCTTGGTATGTCGCAGGTCTGGTATGTTGGGCCGATCTCCGAAGCTGCCTCTCTCGCCGACCTTGGTATGTGGTTGGGGTGCGGGTTTGCCATTGTGGCCTTCCCCATTTTGAGGTATTTCGAACTCAAGATTGTCGGGCGCTGAAGAGGCCTGAACGGAGTCTGGAGGACCAACGTCCCATAACAAATTTTAGATCTTGAACCAACATAAAAATAATTCAAGTTGTTCAGCCTATTAACCTCCTCTTCAAAGTTTGCATCATCACAATGACAGTAAAGAAATACCCTCCGATCTTTTCGAGACGACACCGGCTGCATTTCACAGATTCAACATAGACCAATGAACTCCAAATGCCTTGGCGGGGTCTTTGCTGACATTACTTGTGATCATCTATCTATATCGGATGCCTCTGGCGACTGCGTTGTTCCAGATGCTGAACTAACTACGCTATTTCCATATGTATCCATGAGTGTCGGTCTAGGCTCTTGGCTCTCGTCTCAAGTATGAGAGAGCTACTGGGAACACACCGATAGGCAAGGGACGCTGCGACGAGCGTGGCTGGCTGAAGCATCTTTCAACTCCGTTGCGTCAGACTCGTCTGCAAGGAGAAGCCGTTATCGAAGATCACAGCATCATCTGGACCGGTCTGGCTTGAAGCTGAAATGACAACGTCAAAATACAGTAAGAGGGGTGCAACGTCCGTTGATCCATTTCCCCGCCTTTCACCGTGTGGCCATTTGGATTGAGCGATCGTTCGGTGAGGACCGTCCCGTTGTGGGGCGCCAAGGCAATAGTTTCAAAGCCATGCTCGAAGCTCAACGGTGAGAAGATGGGGGCGGCGAGCTGACGCCCTTTAGAGGTTGTGATATGCTGATGGTGGCTGGCTGGAGCCGGGTTTAGCTTGGACAAAGGCCGCCTAGATCACAATTTTGTCTCTGGACCACGTCGAATGTCTCACCACAGCATGTCAGGCGCCATATGGAGGAAATGGAAGATAGGGCGATATGGTCCGGGTGCGGATCGAAAATGAGCATAAATGCTAGCCCAGTGGTCCTTGTTGGAGTGAACAAAGACATAGATCTTGTATCCATTTCTCTATCCTCCAATATTCCAACCTTTGTGCACACAAACAACTCTCGTCATGGCAGACTTTGGCCTTCTGAAAAAGATTCTCACTGATCAGCAAGTTCTCGAATGTGGAACACCCGAGTACGAAAAAGCTGGTAAGTGCAGACCGTTACAACGTTACTCGTATCGAGAATCGTTGCCCATGATTATACAAGGGACTAACAGTAGTTGCAGTCTTTATCGGCAATCTCAACTACCGTTGGACAACCCCAGCCGTCGTCGTCCAGGCTAAATCAGTTGAAGATGTCCGCGCAACCATCAATTTTGCACGCCAGAACCAGGTCCGACTGACGGTCAAAAACGGTGGTCACTCTTACATGGGCTACTGCCTCAACAAAAGCGGCATCGTCCTTGATATCAGTCCCATGAGGGGGTGCTACATCGACTACGACAAGATGCTGGTCGAGATGCAAGGCGGATTGGTGTGGAAAGACGTCTACTACAAGTACCTCAAAGACAAGCGCAACATCGTCATTGGCGGACAGTGTCCTACTGTTGGTGTTAGTGGCTTCACTCTTGGCGCTGGACTGAGCCCATTCTCCCGCAGCTACGGTCTCGGCTGCGACAATTTGCTGGAGATGACTGTCGTGACCTATGATGGCAACGTCGTCAAGCTGTCGCCCGACGACAAGGATGAGCACAAGCGTGATCTCTTTTGGGCCATGAATGGCGGCGGCGGCGGCAACTTTGGTGTCGCGGTCAGCTTGACATCCAGGATGCACAAGTTGAGAGACCAAGAAGGAAGAGTTGTTTGTGGCCAGCTCCTGTGGAACCTGCCCCAGCAGAAAGAGGCCTTTGAGAAGATGATGAACACTTTCAACACCAACAAGTGCCCGGATGAACTGACCATCGACGCTTTGTGGTCCCACGGAAAGGACAAGCAGCTCACTGGAGGTATGACTGTTATCTACAACGGAGCGATGGACAAGGCTGAGGATGCTCTGAAGGAGCTGTTGGCATTTGAGCCGGTGGACAACACGTTGAAAGAGATGGAGTGGACCGACTGGGTTCATCAGGCTGAAGGCTGGGACCCCATGAGCACCGTCTACCACCATCACGCCTCTTTCATCTTTGCCGAAGGAGCCATCACCCCCGAAGTCACCGCCAAGATCTCAGATCTCGTTGATCAAGCAACAAAGGTCGTGGGGATCACCAACGAGAACGCTACCAACGACCCCAAATGCCACATCTTGTGGGACCACATCGGAGGCAAAACTGAGCGAGTCGCACCAGAAGACACAGCATTCTTCTGGCGAAAGGGCCACTATGTCTCGACCATCAAGATGCAGTGGGTTGATCCCCACAAGAAGAAAGAGATCATGGAATTCATCTGCAAGTGCAAGGCCGTCCTGTTGCCCTACGCCATCGATCAGAAAGCGGCATACATCAACTACATCGACATTACGGTTCCCAATTGGCAAGAGGCGTACTATGGCCTCAACTATCCTCGGCTGCAAAAGGTCAAGACGCGCTGGGACCCAGAAAACTTCTTTTGGAACTGGCAATCCATCAAGCCGCTCGAGGGGGGCAAGACGCCCATGCCCGTCCACGACGTCCTGGCTGTTCCCAGCAAGAAGGAGTTCATGCAGCTGCCCCAGGTTCAAAAGGTGCAGGACTGGTGGAATGAGTATGCGCTGGATGGTACACCGGATCGGCTGGGCGAGCCAAAGACAAACGAAGCCGTTTTCAAGGTAGATGGGGAGATCCGTAGAGAGATTCTGGAGACGCAGACAAACTGAGGGCGTCCTGCACTACCACGCCATTGTGGACAGAAGTCATGTCATAAATATATGGGAAGACCTCGTTCGCTTACAAGCATTTGTGTTGTGCCAGGTTATTAGATTATTCACTCGTGATTTAGAGCAGTAATGTCTTGCCAGCACAACCATCCAAGCATGCAGTAAGAGGACCGCCAATGAAGAGCAATTTCTGGTGCCAAATCTATAGCCTCCCATGACGCATCAGATCTGAGTCTTTCCTACGATGCAGTAGAAAAGACGGGAAAAAAAGATGAGGTAGTTGTGTTGATATCGGGATATGA
>JABEYC010000729.1:0-48019 GCA_013266195.1 Fusarium zealandicum | reverse complement strand
TATATATATAGTCTCAAAGATTACAATCTAGTGACAGCAATGAAAAAGTAAAGAATATTTCCATTATTGACATTTTCTTTTGTTTGAGGCCGGATAGAATGAGGAATTGGTAAGGATAGGACGTTGGGAATCAGCTAGATGGTTCTCACCGAGCGACGTGACTTCAACAAAAGTACCGTTGTTGGTCCGTCTTGCTAGTGTGAAGGATTTAAGTTCATTTGACAACTCAGATACGACATACTACGTAATACGTAGTATTCCAAGCAGTGGATTTAATAGTTCGTCTCTCCATGTCACGCTGACAGACGGTGTGCAATTTAATCCGTAAAGTCAAGGTGATGATTGGTAGCAAAAGTGTCCGGATTATTACACACAGGCTGGCTGGCTGGCTGGCTGGCTATTTGGCTAAAGAGAGCCTGATAGGTGTGGTTGCATTACGCACGCACGCACCAACATTAGTGGCAGTAAAAGTGAGATCGACTAACCAGAGGATGAGTTGCGTATTTGGATAGGGGAACTGTTCGAATTGGGATCTTTTCAAATGGATATCCCCGTTGGCTGAGATAGCGGTATCGCCGTACTGCAAGCCACGGTCTCAAGCTGGGTAGACTTATAAGTGTGGCGTCTGGAGTAAAACTGACAGACTCCAACAAGTGTCGGCTAGATCACGATACGTCCGGGGTCGCTTTGAGCTGGGTGGTCTTTGCTCAGAAATTTCGTTGTTGGTGCATGCGCCTACTGCAAACTTGTTTTTGTAGCCAACCTAACCCAAAGTATCCCCTCGCCGACACCAAACTTCTCTGCCGTCTTACTACTGTTAGCTGTTGGTACCTTATCTTTGCGCCCAAAGCCCGGTTTGGGGCTTGCATTAAGACCGAGATGAAAGACGCGCAATAAGCTTCGGGTTCTTTATGACCCGATTGACGTCCATGGGTCACTAGACTCTAGGTATCTAGTAGGATTCTCACCGGAAGTCGGAAGGGATATTTACCCGACCCAACTACCACGTATACCCTCCCAACTGCCTCTCGGCACGTCGAGTTTCAGAAAATGCGCCCCCTGTTCTACGGTGCCTTGCTCGTTTCCAGGCCATCGGTTCCAGCCGTCCAGGTGCCGGACTGCCATGTGGTGACATCCATACGACGACTGCCCCACGGGCCGGGTAGATCGGATGGCACCACCTCGTATATTAGACCAGATAATACTTGGATACGAACACAAGCGTACTAATGACGATACGTATAAAGCTTTTTCGCTTCTGTTTTCTCGGCGTCGCGTGAGCCCAACTTCTACCGCCCTTTCCTTCTGTCAAATCCAAACACCGCCGGCCCAGCCTTGGTGTGAGTGTCACCATGCGCTTCCACAACAACGTGATGCGCATATTAATGGCGCTGGCGGCTTGCACCACCTGTAGCTTCATCTTGTTCACTGCCTTTCGCATCAAGATTGGCACTGGAGTAGCTATCTCGCAGACTCCCGAGCGGCCGTTATCGTACAATCACCCGTACACAAAACACCCCTCCGACGACGACGACGACGACAACAACTACGATGACGATGATGAGAAAACACCCCACAACGAGAATGACGACTACCGAATCCTCGTCAGTACCAGAAGCAGGCTGGGCTTCTTCAACAGGATCGACGTTAGAAAAACCGGCTATCAGATCATGAACCCGACCCTCCTCGAGCTACCGCGAAACAGCAGCAAGCATGATTTCCTCATCATCGCGCGCACACTACACGTCAAGAAGACGATCAACGGCAACAACTATAAGCTTGCGCGACAAGTTGCCATGTTCGCCAACCTGACATATAATAACCTCGGGCAACCGATCCTCAAGTCGAATAATAGATGGTCCAAACTGCTGGTGCAGAACTATGGCAGCCCGGAGCATCACTGCCAAAACGAGCCGCTCATGGATAAATACATCGGGCCCGAAGACATGAAGCTATTCTGGACTCGAAAAGGCGAGCCCCTCTTGATCTTTACGCACCAAGTCGACGACGAGAACCTCTGCCAAGGCCAGTTCCTCATGGACGTTCGCGCGGCTGTTCCAGAACTTGTGACAGCTCTTGGCGAACACTATGCGAACCGGCTACCGCCGATCCGCTTCAAAGAGCCGACAGGCCTGCGCCGCCAAGCGCCCCCAGGCGAGGAATCACATCCGCGATATCAGCGGGAAAAGAACTGGGCGCCTGCTCAATCGCCGTTCAGCGACGACCCCGACGAGCTCCTCTTCATGGTCGAGCCCGGGCAGCCGTTCCGCTGGACGTCCGAGGACGGCCCCGTCCAGTCCATGGCCAGCCCCAACGAGCAGAAGTCGGCAGTGGAGGAGCCGTTCCCCCGAAACGCTAGACAGGGCGAGACGTGGCACAGCAGTCAGATGATGACGTGTATGCACGACGTTATGAAGGACGAGACGCACGTCCACCAGTCGACGCCCATGCTCAGCTTGACGCTCTGCAAGCGAGGGACATGCTCGCCCGACGAGGACAACACGGTGATGCTGGGCATGGTGCAGCACCGTCTGGACCCGCCGCTGCTGTCGCCGTCTCTGTGGTACGACCGTCGTATCGCCGTCTACTCGGCTGTGCCGCCGTACAAGATGATGAGCGTGGGCAAGAAGCTCACCTACCACGGCGAGTCGGACGGCAGATACGCCTGGACGGGGAGCATGGTCTACTTTGCCAACCAGACCCAGTACCCGCCCTCGAGCCACGGCTTCCTCGACGACGAGGTGTGGCTGAGCTTTGGCATCAGGGACGCGGCCGCGGGCTGGATAGACGTCAAGGCGAGGGACCTTGTCGCGGATCACTACCTGTGTCAGCGCGCGCCACAGGGGTATAGAGATAATAGACAGCTTATCGAGGCTTGAATTCGGTTCTGTAATCATACTAGGTAGTAGACGGCACAGGCGCTGGTGGTTGTTTGTTAATTCGATGCTTTATCCGCTTTCATTTGCTTTCCCATGGTGACTGGCGCCCCGATCAGCGCGTATCCATACCAACCAAGCTAACTCACTGCCGGCAAGACGGCATTGCACAGTGGAGACCGAAGCGCTAGGCCATGCCGAATCTCCGGCAACGGGGCTCGCGTTCTGGAAGCACGGAAAATGGCCTTGTGGGGTCTGGTCTGTTTATCTCATACTTGTAGGTATTGCTGTGGATCAACCACTATAAAGCTTGTTTTGCGACTCAGGGACATGATCTAAGAATAGATGGTGGGCGTTGACTGAGCACAGGGGCTGAGATACAGATTGCAATCGAGGCCGATACAACTTGAACCAACTAAAAGATACGTGTTCTGCTATGGGCAGCATAGAATAGCACAGCAACTCGCAAACGTATAAAAGTACCAACCAGGTTTTCGTCACTCCTAGCTGTGGCTGTGGTGTGGCGGTTGAATCACCTAAACGACACGGGACTGTATCAGCACGGGTAACACGGCATATGTTTGCCGTGTCTCTTGTCAAGCAATCAAGTTGCAATGCAGTTTCTGCCCCTGAATCACGACATTGCGCTTGCGCGTTCAATGCACGGCGGCATTTTGTATTCGACAGATTTCAAAGTAATCTATTGGAGAGAATTGCCCGGGAACAACAACCGCCAAACTCGTACTAAATGCCCAGTTGGGCAAGCAAGGCGGGGTCGTCGCAGATAACTACATTAGGCCCCAGGTACGATATTTGGAGGGGAACAGGTGGTCTACAGTCACTTCGTCACATGCTCTACCTACCGCGATATAGCATGAGGATACATCTGCGGAGAGTCTAGGCTGTGGTAATCCGCTGCTCGGAATTCCAACGACGAAAGACCAACAATACATGAAATCAATTCCTGTTCCTACTCGCATTTTCACATTAATCCTCCTTCAGCAAAGAAACTGTACAGGAGGGTTTCGGTCTGCTCGTCCATGACCGTGCTGCTAGGGTCCAGCACGTCCGACGCCGAGGCACCTTCAACTCCAATATTAGCCCGGGTGTTCGTCCTCGAGCTCTCCTCGACCTTTCTACTAATATCGATGAGTCTCTCACGCATCTTACTAAACACGGCAGGAAGAGATCTCGGCGGTGACAGGTGCATGCCTTGGTTCATTGCCGCGTCAATCTTGTTTGAGATTCTCTCCAGCGATGCAATAAAGTCGGGAACGTCGGTTAATATTCCAGGCTCCCAGAAACTGCGGTGTGTGATGAGTAGACGGGAAAATACAAAGATTGAGTGTCCCATTTGGATCCAGTTGGGATACGGTATCGATAGGATTATCGAATTTGCCAGTGAAAGAAAGACGTCGATGAGAGCTTTGACGGCGCCCAAGCAAGATACAAGCAGGTGAGATAGTTTTGCTACAAAGAGAGAAGTGTTGGTAGATTCAGGCTGGTTGAATCCATCATCCATCCCGATCTTGTAGAGATAGATTTGAAGGAGGTAGTAAGACATCATCAGCAGGGCTAACCTGTGTCAGTCCATCGAATGGCAGCGTGGCGCGACTTTGCTTACGTTGATGAGGAAGTCCGGGGCGAAAGGTAGCCCTGACCTTTTCTATCTCTTTTTCTAGATGCGAGACGGCCATCAGCGTGGTGCTAGAGGCATTTGAACCGTGATCGTCCAGGTCTTGATACAGAGTTGCACTGACAGAGTTGGCAACTTGCTGCACTCTGACCAGGTGAACTAGGTAAATATCCGAAGGGAATTGCATGTCCCGTTCCAAAACCAAGCAGCCCTCGTCAATCGATGGCTTGGATGGCATCGCTATCATATCTTTGACGCACATTCTCAACCTATAACACGTCAGTCGAGGGCCTCGATTTCCAGCCTGTACACGTACAAGGAGTTGGTCCAATATGCGCCGAGATAACACCGTCGCTCTTCGTGAGTCCTTTCAGCTCGAGTAATCTGATTGTAGGTGACATCATCCAGTGCTCCTGGCGCAGTGTTGCTGCTTGATAATGGCTCCTTGTCGAGTCCAAGCTCGGTGACTAGTGACATTGCAGTGTGCATCAGATTGCTGACTTGTGAGCCAAGTAGCAGATGAGTATGATGCCTTTCACATCGATGATTAGCGAGGTATAAAAAGCAGACACGCCATAATCACATACCAAGCCAGATAAACCAGCAGGCCCTGCAGTAGCTGTAGGCTCGTCTCCCCCCGAACCCAGAGTCTGCGACTAAACTCCTCGCGCCACCGCTGGGCGAGGTCTTGTTGCACTTGGACATCTTGCTGGCATGCAACTACCATGATCGCCATGTACAGCACGGGACGTTCTCGGAACAGCTTCTCGGGCGACTCATCCAAGGATATGAACACAAAGGGAAACAGACTCATCATCTCTTGGCGATACAGCTCGAGCATACTGTACGCTGCCAAGAGCGTCTCGGGCGGGAGCGGCTGCGTGAACAATGAGTAGAGGTGAGATTCGGCTGAAGGTGGTGGTATCGTGTTTGAAGCACGTATGGGGACTTTATCAGAGGTGTTTCCAGGTCGGGCTGGGGGTAGCGGAGATGGAGTTGATAGTAACTGAGCAACCGTTTCAAACTTGGACTCTAGCCTCAGAAAATCACTAGACAAGGTCAGCCGCGGCAAACGGGACAGCTGTGTACCGATGCGTACTCTTTTCCGTACTTTTTGATACTCTTCCGACTATGACTGCCTCGCGGCTGCGCACTGCAACCCTTGTCCAGTCGGTCACATCTTGGGTTTTTGTCAAAGTTAGCAACCGCCTCATCATTTACACGGGGCTCAAGACATGGAAATGTTGTACCTTTTGCACCGTGTCTGGCCTGCGGCGATATCACACCGCACTTTGGCGCTGGCACAGGCACTGCACGCCTTGAGGCCTTTTGCTTTGGAACTGTCGCTATCCATCTTGTTACCCATACAAGTCGGGGGCGATTGTGGGTTGAGTCGGACGAGTCAGATTAAATCAAGTCTTCGATGCTTGTTGCTTAGCCACAAAGAAGAAACGTACGATGATCTAGCGTTTCTTTGATGAGTAAGCTTTAGTTATGCGCCTCATGAGGAACAGCGATACAAGCTAGATAACATTATACTCTTCTCGTGTATATTATTCTTGTCTCAATTCAAGCTGGATATAAAGCTCGCTGCCCATCACACCTAACCCCCCCCTCGCTATAAACAGTGAGACGAACTCAATACCATAGCCAGCCCGATCGCGGTTTCGACCCCTTAAGCTCGCTCCTTTTTCGCACCATCTAGAATCGCCGCGTGGTCCATGTCAAGAGTTAGACCCAGACTTGACGATCACATCAGCCCGTTCTCCTCGTGGAGAATACACAGCCATAAGATGCTTGGGCAAGATAACAAAGCCCCCAGTGCAGATCCATATCGCTAACCTTGTATCTCTCGCCCGTTGCCTCGCTAATGCCGGCCTCGACGTTGAACACCCAGAGCAAGCGCAACATCTGAATGAACAGCTGATTCCGAGCAATGACACGACCAGTGTATATTCTACGGCCAAAGCCAAAGCCGAAGCCACTTTATGGCAAGTCTTTGAGAGCTGTCGTGTTGAGTCCGCACCCGTCGATCGAGGCCTCCTGGTCCTCGATGTTATCAGCGAGCCATCACCCAGGCACAAACGCGTCAACATTATCGCCAAAGAAAGACTCGTCACATATAACGGCAAACGCATTTCCTAACACTGTGGAGTTCGCCGGGATCTGGTAGCCGAAATGTGCATCTTCAGTCTTGGTGAACTGAGGGACACCGCCGACAACCACGTATCTGGAAATCTGTGACGCCAACGCGATCCGTCCACGGTCATGCACACGCATGCATAACTCGTGCGCCTCAGCCTCTCAATGATACCGTCTCGGCCGATTGGCCTTTGCATCATCTTCGGCGTATATGATCCCGGTTCCGATTCTGACATCAGCTCTCCCCGTCGACAAATGTCACACCCTTCATCGAGTGCAAGGGTGCTGGGGCTTAAATGAGTCTAATAAGCAGCACAGCGTATAGCTGTGGCGTAGCAAAGCGACGATGCGCCAACAGGATCTAAAGGTCTCTGGCTTCTTTACCTGAACTACACAAGACCGATGCATTCTGCGACTATTTAAGGTTGCTCAAGTCCCTTCAGTGAAATTAAATCAACCAAGCTATCAACAGAATCGCTCGACTCAGCTCTGCAACCAACACTTACTCCAAACCCCCTCGACAACTCCTCGACAAAGTATCATCAGCATGATTTCCAACGTTATCCTCGCTGCCACGGCCGCCATCATGGCCTGGCCCTCTCTGGCCATGGCAGCCCCTCGAAGCATGGAGCCGCGTGCTGCATCAGAGCTCAGCTTGACGGCCCAGCTGCGACTGGCAGACACGTAAGCACCCAAGACACAATGGCTGTAGAGCCACATTCATTGCAAAAGTCTAACATAACTATCCAGTGTCGTTGACAGCTTCAAGCTGCTTCCGGAAGACAAGGAATTCGTCTACGACTTCAACAAGTAGGGCCCAGCGACGGCGGCTATTGCAAACGCCCAGACCTTCCCCGCCCTTGTAGGCACCGGGAATAGATTGAACATTGGCCAGCTCGATGGCAAGACTACAAAACATGGCCTCTCTTACGGATGATGCTGACCATTTATCCCAGCCTGTTCCCTGACCGTCGTCCACTTCCACCTTCGGGCTGCCGAACTTCAGGCCGTCATTTCCGGTCGTATCTTGACCGAAATGGTCCCAGAGGCGGGCGTTGTTGGCAGCGACGGCAAGCAGAGGGTAATTCTCACCGAGCTTGGCCCCGGCACGATGACTGTCTTTTATCAGGGGTCTTTCCACACTCAGGTGAACCCAGACTCAGAGGCGGCGGCTGTCGCCGCTTCTTTTACTTCAGAGGATATGGGAACCGCTTTGATTGCCAATGGAGCTTTTGCTCTTAGCAACGATACCATTGCCCGCATGTTTGGACAGAGCATCGCGGGAGAGGATATCGATGCTGTTCGACATGCTCTGCCTCAGGGCATTGTCTGCATGGTTGACGAGTGCCTCGCCAAGTGCGGCAAGGAGAAGAGTCAGGTATAAGGTATTACCAAGACCTAGACAATGAATAGAAGAAAGAAGTCATTGAGGCTTATTTGATGGGGTTGACGAGAACTGGAGGAAATCATAGATTATATATTTGATAGTGGAAAAGTGATAGAAAGGTGGAAGACCCACCAGAGTTGGGCAACTATAACGCTGTTTAACTCTGCAATGTACGCTCGTTAGTCTTCTCCGACTCGGTCACTTACACCATTTGATATTGTGAATAGTGAATTTATACAGTGATGACATGCACAAGAACACGGCCAGTTATGCAGCAAAGACTGCTGACCAAGCGTGCCTGGCTGCGCCTCCTTCATATCCAATAATCTTCCCTGAATTTCAACCGTAGCCACCCCAGCCACTGAGTAATAAAACCTGCCAAACCTGCCAAACCCGAGAAACCGAGAACTTGCTCTTATTAAACATCACGCCTCAGCTCCACACTTCTGTTTACTAAGGACATTATTGCCTCCCTGATTCCATAGTCTTAACCAAGACGGTTTTCTAATTCGTCCTGCTATTAAGCCCGTGTAAGTAAAGCTGTTTCTTCTGCCCGGATAAATCTGACACCAGGTAGTAGCTTACACGATTACGAGAATGAACGCCCAAGATGAAGATATGGGGGATCATGTTGCAGATGAGAGCAACAATTTCTGCATGCTGATATTTAAACTCCTTGGTCTTGGTTGCTTAACAACACCTTCTTGAGAATAATAGACTGGCTTGGGCTTAAAAGGTTGCTAGGAGTAGGGGCTCGTTTCCGAGTGTTTGTTTATATCAAGAATGGTATCTATACTGGGCTCAGCTGTGTGAGTTGTAGTCTAATAGTGTTGGTGTCATCCAAGCTGACTGGAAATAGCCATGGCTCGGAGAGTCTTGATACGACCATGGCGAGTAGCGGCTAGGATGTTGTGAAAGTGGCAGGTACTAGCAAAATAGCTCTCGCCGCCTATCAACCATCGCCAAGGGCATCATTCAGTAGAGAAGTAGCCTAGTTATGAACCTTCGGCAGAAGATTGGAGCACTTCGCCGGCTATAACATTCTCATCGCCAATCTCATCAAACAAAACACAGAGTCTAGAACATATCTCTAGATTTAAAATAGGGAACATAAATGAACTTATTCGGGATAAAGACCATCCCATCACAATTCGTCAATGATTGTCCTCTGCCCTGTTATGCTCTTCCAAAACATTAAAAAACACCTGGTCAAGTGTGGCTCGCCTGTCACTATAGTGCTCAATCCCAAGCCTTAGTCTAGCCGCCTCAATTGTCTCCAGGACGTCTGGCAAAGGTGTGCCGACATCGTGGGCAGTCGGAATCTCAACCTTCATCTGTCCGTGACGCATAGAAGTAGTGTCGATGCACCTCAGATGAGGAAACTGGCCATGCAGCCAGGTCCAGATATCCTCCATATCCCTCTGGCTGGTGTTTGGTGCATCACGGTGAGCCAGATGAACTGAGTAGCCGGTGCCGTACCTAAGCTTTAGGTCTTTCGTGGTCCCTTGCGCAAGCATCTTGCCAGCAAGTATTTCTGCTCTGTTCGCTAGGGCGTTGGCCTCTTCCATGCGACGGTAAAGAAAATGATGTCAAGGGTAGAGTTCTGGCTTGAGGGATCTGTATAAGTGAACGTGGCTATGTTGGCGATAAAGAAGACGAGGAGCATGACTGCCTGTGTCGCGGCTGAGGCTGCAAACACAGCCAACTGAGACTTGGCAATCAGGGACAAGACATAAGAACAGAGCGTCGAAGCAATTCCGCAGAGAAGAAAGACCGTAAACAGATATTCTAAATGATACCATATGCTAGTGACAGCTGCAAAGACGATGGTAGCAACAGTGCTGACCAGCAGAGTCACTAACAAGTCAAAAGATAGATATGCCAGCCAAAGCGGCATCGCACGAACTCCATTGTTGTAATGCATTGTCCTGATACCGCCGAGTCGCTCAAAGGTTGGGTAGAGCCCGAGAAAGGCCGGGTAGACAGCCATTGCCAGGCCAAAGATTGTCGCAAAGATAAGCAAATCTCCAATACTTGCAGCATAAGTGATTGCGAGGATCTTGAAGTCGCTTGAGATGATGATATTGAGGATCTCGTTGTTGATGAGGTTCTGAACAATGTGGCTAAACACCAGTAGACCATCGGCGTGCCAGGCGAAAGTTGGTTTCTCACCGAGAAAGAATCCCCCAGGAGTGAGGTTGGAGTATTGCTGTTCAACCTCGTAATGGAATTGCTCAAGGGTATCCACCATGGCCACAGATCCCTTGGGAGCTTGTTTGATCTTGTCCAGAGCTGCTTTGGATAGTTGATCCTTTGGTCCAGTAACAAGCCGATAGGCTTGAGCCGAAGTTGAATGCGAAGTTGACTTGAGTGATTCCATATCGGGATCGCAGGTTGTTTGTTCGAGCCCACCCAGGAAGATTGACGCGCAACCGGCTGCGAGAATAGGAATGGAAATGGCCACAAATAATGGCATTGGGTTGTTTCGAAAGATAGTGAATCTCTTAAGAAAGAGTACCCTAGCTTGCCTGAAGATGCTGGTCCTCTTGCCACTCAAGAGATTCTTGATGGAGGGCCGTCTGGTATGGCCTGCATCAACGATGGAGGAAGAGGAGTCAGCCGAAACTTGTTGCCGAAGTCGATGGCCCATCTCAACATCGAGAGGCGAAACTGCGGAATCCTCGTCGGCAATCTTGAGAAAGACGTCTTTGATGGTCGGTCCATCTACCTGTTACTCAAACACACCATCTGCTTCTAGCCTCCTCAGCAACCGACACGTGTTTTCAGGGCTACCAGATAAATAGACCGTATTTTCATCATGCTTGACGTGAAGTTCATCTCCGTAGACAGGATGTTCTACTGAGTCGTGCTGATGATACACATGGATCTTGTATCCCAGCTCCAGCGTTTCCTTCAACTCCACCGAAGTACCACTGGCCTTGAGTGAACCATGAGAGAGGATGGAGTTGATTGTATATGGCCAGTTTGAGTGCACGGCTCGACATCTTATAGAGAAACGGTGTAAGTCGTCCAACATTAGAGACGCGCGTTAATCCCCTAAAATTAGAAGAGCAAGGTTGAATAGCGATACTTGAGATGAATATTGTGGTCGATCCCCTGTAGACGGGCTGAACGGGATTCCGTGCCCGATGCACTTGACCCATCAGAGGCCATCGTCTTGAAGAGAATCCCTGCGCCTAAGCCTCTTGTGCGTTGCGCGCTTACGTTCGTCGGGATTCCGGGGCCCGATCCGAGCTTAATGGCCCGGTTTTGATATACGATCTTATCAATCGGGAGCCGAGACGTACAAAGAATTTCAGTCAACGTAGCAATAGTGATTCATCGGCAGTATTTTTCATTTTTTCCCAGTTTGATATATCTTCAGATTAAAATGGAGTGCCTGTCGCTTTTTCTTCATAGCAATGCCTTTGCCCGGGCTCTGTCCGTCGACAAGATTCCCCATAATGCCTTGGTGATGCTCGTTTACACGTTGTGAACTGTACATGTCCAGGTGATTGACTTTGGCTCTTGAGGAGTTTCCGTTAATTAGTGCTTTATTCTGACCTTTCTCCATCGCAAGCTGCAGGGTGATAGGGCAAGGGCATGCCAACGCAAGAGCACGACTACGCATCAAGAGCGCAACTGAAGAAACCCAGCCATTGATACCCCAACTATTCCGCCTCCATAGCCCACAACTCATGCGCGCATGGGCCAGATTGATGGAACGTCATGCGCATGGTCAGTGCATGAACACGGGATCATGTTGATCCGTGCTCGGAGCCAACTGCCACGTAATTAGATTTTGCATTGTTATCTTGCTTGCTTTGCATCTTGAGGACGCGTTCAAGATCTTCGTCTACGTTGACTTGTCTGGGGTCAATCGTGATCTCGGCTATCTAAGGATAGCAACCGCTCAAGGAGGGTCCATCAGCCCCTCAACGGCACGGAGGATGAACATCCCTGCTCCAATCACTTCCCTGGGTTTCGGCCGGTGTGAGGGGGTTCGAATCAGTTCACACCGCCTGATACCAACCTTGAACGACAAATTCGTGTAAGACTGGCTGTATGCAGCACCAAAAAAACCGCTAACAAGAAAGCAGTGCCCAGATCAAGTTCGTGCTGACTGCCATCTAGCCTACTAGATAGACATGCTAGACGACGCTAACGCCAGAATCTAGAGCAATGGAAGGACACAAGAAGCGTCTCCGAGACCTAACGGCGGCCAACCGGAGGCGGGCCACCGAGATCGATAAGCTCGCCAAGTCGGCGGATCTACAGCAGCCGGAGCAGTTGAATGCCGCTGTCAAAGGGCTCTTGTTGGAGCTCTACAACTCCATCGTCGACATTGGCGAGCACCGTGGCCATCCACGCACTCCAAACAAGGCCATTTATGAGGCGTATCGTAGCTTCTTTGAGCCCATCCGAGCTCTCTCTCAACTACCATCAGGCAATTTTCTTTCAGCGCGCATGGCTCTTTATCTAGCTAGCGCCTTCATCCACGAGCATGCCCTGGACAAGAGATTCCGAAAGAGCACCGTCCAGGTCACCAGCGCCGTCCTCTACGAGTTCTGCATCGACCTAGACGACGCCTTACTCGAACCTTTGCGCAAGATCTGGGCAGCAAGTAATAGGTGCGAAGAGTTTAACTGGGTATTCACAGAGTATCCCGTGCAGCCTTGGTCGGTTGATCAGAATTACACCTATGACGAGAACAAAGCTGAGCTTGCTCAAGCTCTCTCGCCCGATGACATCGCTGCCTTGAATTTCAAAGGGAGACAATTTCGCTGCGCGGTACCAAGCGATGACCCAGACTGGAAGCTGTACACGGGTCCTATGCCGCAACTTGGCGATCAAGATACGGAAAGACTACTCTGGGAGCAGATAGAGTCTGACGGGCCCATTCGTGAACAATTGGAGTATCGTAGCGTCGACCAGAGCCAAAGCGAAGAAGACTGGTATACAATTGATGTTCTTCGACGGTCACGACAGTTTCTCTTTGATGCAAGACAGATTAGCCAACCGGCGCTCTTTTCCCAGAAGCGCGGCCTGCTGAAGAAAGCGCTTCTCCGAGCCGAGATTCCTCTAGAGATTCAACTTGAGGTTTTCCAGCATCTGGAACAGCCTCGCAGACACCCTTTTCTGTACTCACTCGATATTTCCAGTGCTTACGCGCCTTTTCCAAGAACTGGCGAGCTATGTCTGCCGTGCGCAGCGAGGACAGCCGGGGCGCAGAACGGAGATCATTGGAAGTTTACATGCCCTCAAGAGAGCATGTACGTCTGGAACCTTGCCTTGCGCATGTTTCACGTGTTTCATCGGGATACCGCCAAGACGTGGTGGCTCTGCAAGTATGCATCCAACTGTCCAGGCCATCACGCGAACAGTAGTTGGCGGGCCGAAGGGTATCCAGATTTCAGGCATCTGATCGAAGCGCATGCCAGGAACCACAATCCGAGCTTCCGAACTTTGGTATCTGCGGGGCTCGGGCCGGTGCAGGATATTCGTTTTTATAGCCAAGAGGAGGATAAGGAGAGATACGATAGGCTCTTCTCGGGCGGGAAACCGTTTGAGGATGCGATAAAAGAGAGAGAGATGAACGGTGGCTTGGGCGGTTTGATGGATTGCATGCTGCATCAGAGGGCTCTTGTTGGGGCGTTCAGAGGGCCTAATGGAAGTGGGCATACTACGGCCGAGGCGCAATGGGCTTTGGGGAAAAATCTGGTGGAGCAGGCCAGGGGAGAAGATGCCATCAGGGAGTTGCATTCTTGGCCCGGGGCATGTGAGTGGTGTTGAGTTCGCATACTGAGTGGAAACGGCGCCTGGTGTGTGGTATTTACGAGGATTATGCCCCGGTGTTGAAGATGTTTTTATGAACGTTGATTGTAAGCGAAATGTATTGAATTAATGTTAGATAGCTGTATGTTTGGGTAGAATGATAAGAATAGCCTGGTGTCTTCGAAGCAGATATTGGGATTCACCCGAAGGTCTTAGAAGCTTAGACGTCGGCGCACTATGCGAATGGTATGGTCTCTCCTACAAGAAAGAGTTCGCTAGCGTATTTGTGATCAGGTAGCTGTGCTGATATCGGGATATGATATCAAAGATGTGAAAAAAAACCGTGTTCTTTGAAATTGTGACAGCAAAACCCTCTTTGATAGAGGAAACGCACATAGACTAGTAGCAACGTAGTCAGACTGCTGCGTATAATTATGTCTCCGACCAAACTGACCCGACCGCCTCGGAGCTTTTCGGCCTATTTGCACTCCGTTTCCTCGCTGGGGTCTTTTCTGCCCGAAGATCGGTAAGGGTTCCCTTGGTAGTGATCCAAAGATGTGTGCAAGAAATAGTAAGCGCTTACCGCTACGTCAGCTGGTAGGAGCGTGGAGAGAAATGCCCCCCAAGCCTGGCAGTCTCTCACAGTGGGCAGATGATGGGTTCTGCGTCATGTAAGTTACCATAATTAGATCACTAGAATACGAGTAAGCTAGGACTCGGGAGCTAGGAGCAGCAGACATATATAGAAACAGAGATGTGGTTGATATATAAGGACAAATCTATCCGTGTAATAGAAGTATTATTTACTACTCTTGATTCAACCTACAGCACCATCCATATATATCCTCAACTCCAGCGTCTATCAGCTTATTATCCTAAGAATATCACCGTCATCATGCACCTCATCAACATCTTCGCCGCTGCTACCGCCGCTCTTGCCACTACTGCAGCGGCTCTCCCCTCTGCCCAGAAAGATGGCAACGTCGCCTTCGCAAACGTGGTCGCCACCAAGGGCTTCAGCAAGAACCAGACCAAGACTCCCGTAAAGATCCCCTTTGGTAAGCTCACGCACTACAATCTCTCAATCATTGACCTGCAGCTCAAGAGCGTCACCGTAAATGTCCTTGGCACTGCCCCCAGCGTCGATCAGGTCGTCTGTCAGATGTACAAGGATGAATTTGCCACTCAGCCTGGCAGTGCCAAGTTCACAAAGGCAAACGAGGCTCTCATTAGCATCAACAACGTCGACTTTGGCTGGGTCCTTTGCTATGTCGAAGCTTAGGGGGACAATGCCGTGGTTCAACGGTGTTACTGGGTTTGATGAAGTTAGCTCCGGGTAGTGCCTGACTAGTGAATAGTTCGATCATAGATCCTCTTTAAATAGACTTGCTGCATTAAAACGTAACTCATGAATTCTCGTGAACATATCGTCCCGTTGGGAAAGAACTTAGTGGGAAAGGCAAACTCGCCACTTTAGGAAATGTACTGCATTCATGCGCACTAGGTCTGACTGCTGATGGCCAAAACATAAGTTATACTTTTCAGTCCTAGTCAGACAAAATAGAGAGAATGTGGACTACGTCCAGACCGTATTCTTTGATATTGTGGCAGAAAATCCCTCTTTGGCAGAGGAAACGCACCTATAATATTACAATGGCATCATCCAGCTGTAGCCCAAACACGTGTCAAATTCTGTGTACTCCCTAATCACCACCTCAACCTATGGAGCCCAGCTTTCCACGGGTAATTTTGAATAAAACACCTGATCTGACTAAAAGGCCCGCTGACAGATATCTAGTGAGAATAGTACCTCGAGTCCGGGACAGGAGCCCGATCTAGCTTAAAGTATCCAGGCTGCAGCACCTGGAATACTTGCTTGGGGTCGTATTTCTTGGAGATGCTCTTCAGCTTGGCCTTGTTCTCAGATCCATATGAAGCCACGACGTTTTGAAACTGGCTCGCGTAGTTCATATAGACGTAGTCGTTTTCGAGACCACGGCGCTTTGCCTCTTTGGCCACTGTCTCCAAAAAGTCCGACATCCATGCATGCACGACGTTATCATCGGCCTTGTCCCCCCACATGAAAGCAAGATGGATGATGAAGAATGGCCCATCCTTGGCGTCAAGACCAAGAGCATTGCCTCCGCTATTCTTCATCTTCTCAAGCTGGGGGATGGTAATAGCCTGAAGGACAAAGGTAGGAATGATAGCGGGAATATCCGCCACAGTGAGGATAGTTTCGTAAAAGAGGTCTCGAGCAAATTCCAGAAGACCATGGTCGGCCTTGGTGGTGAGACTGTAATACGTTTCGCGGAGACCGTCGGGAGATGTTTCCTGGCTTTCCTGGGCGTATTCCGCAATAAACCTGTTCCCTGAGGTATCAGAGATAGCCGAGATGGCATTGAAATCTTCGAAAATAGGTGCATTTCCAGCATCGGGCTCGCTGTAGTACAACGTCCCAAGGGCAATCTTGGTCGCGTTGGCGTATGCCCAGACCAACCAGAAACCGGCTTTAGGATCCTGCGGGATATCGTTGATGATTTTGACGGCGGTGTCTACGAGTGCTGGAAACTTATCCTCGGTGTAGTATCTGTTTCCACCCCATAGCTGGCCCTTGGGGAGTGGGATAGTCTTGAGGTTGAAGCTGACAACGAGGCCAAAGTTGTTGCCGCCGCCACGAAGCGCCCAATAGAGATCCGGGTGCTTTTTGGCACTCGCATTTACAATCTTTCCGTTTGCGAGGACCACCTGGTTGCTAAAAGTTAGTTGTGAGGTACGTCTGCATGGAGTGGTCTATTACCTCGAAACTATCGACATTATCGCATGCCCAACCATAGATGTTGGAGAAGTAGGAAATACCGCCTATACTCATCAGTTAATACACGCAGACTGGGTTGGCATGGTTGTTAGAGGGTAAGTACCTCCAGTGGTGAGACCTCCGACGCCGATATTATAGAGTCGACCTCCAATGACGCTAACATCAGACTTGGTGAGTTCCTTGTAGACATCGCCCCAGACATTTCCAGGCTCGACAGATGCAATCTTTTTGTCTTTGGATAGCGAGATCCCCTTGAGATTGGAGAGAGAGACCGTAATTCCACCATCACTGCCAGAAGCTCCAGCGAAAGCGGCGTGTCCTCCACTCTTGGCCGCAAAAGGGCATTGTGTCAGGCGAGACAGCAAAACAACAACTGATACCTGGGCTGGCTTTGAAGGTTTGAAGATGCAATAAGGTCTGACGTCGCCTTGGCTTGTGGACCAGTATGAGCTAATGAAAGCGTCATATGCGGCTTCATCTTTTGTTTCTACAGCGCCGTCGCCGTATAGGAATTTGAGTGAAGCACACTATTGTATTAAGCTAAGCCGATTTCCATTGCACGTCGAGCATGAACTTTTGTCGATTAACGTACAGCAGCAGCACAGCGGTCATATGATCGCTTTATATCATCGGAAAGGGCTGGAACTTCGGTCACATCGACACCATGATCAAGAAGCGCCTTAGTGATGTTGAAGTCTCCGGTCTCTAGTGGGGGGTCAGCAACTGCCAAGGTCGTGAAGCCCAATGCCAATAGGGAAGTAAGTAGAGTATAATGCATTTTGATTTTGAATCAGTGTAGAGAAAATGTAGTATCAACAGACGAGGCGGTATGGAAGATAGATGACAAACGAAGGGACGTGTATAGGTTCCAGCTTATACATAGATCTGGTATTTGGGGTGTGATTTACCCAAACCTGGAGTGCAATATACACACTCTCTTAAATTAAAGCCGTAGTTAAAGCCGCAATTGAAGCCGCAATTATAGCCGTAATTATAGCCGTAATTATACCCGTAATTAAAGCGTCGCGATCGAGAAGCTAGTCACGTAACCTTGTCGCGGCTGACAATCGAGAAGATAGTCACATAATCCTCAAGTTTGAAGCGCTTGTTCAGTTGTACTTCATCAGTGTCGGTTTTCCGGCCCAAGACTTTTTTATAGCTAGGTTAGGTTAGGGGTCTTCATCGGGAAGCGGTTCCCCCTACTAGACCGGATTTCAAGTTGGATGTTGTCCACGAATATGCCTATAGAGGCAAGGGCCGGTGAGATATTGCATTCCGTCATCAATGTACAGGCAAGATGAGTCAGGCTAGACCAAACCTAGATCAATACAATATCTCGAGGCCTATACCTGAAACAAGCTGCGGTGCGTAGGCGGATTCTTCGTGCATAGCTAGGGACGCTGCAAAGAAGAAGCGGATGCTCGATGTCCTGAACTTGACAGTAGAATCCTCTATTGATGTTGGGTACGCCGCTTTGCACATCTTGGTTATTTTCGGTTGGGCCTCGGACGGACCAATGAGCCTTGTTCTTCATTATCTTGATACAAACAAACTTTTCATATCTTCTTGGGTGTCGGATCGCACTATTACTCATAGCTATGGATCGCATCTGGACGGGATGATCTGCATGGGATTGTAAGCAGCATAACTTCTATAAAAACGTCTTTAAATCTCACTGACTCATTTTGTTGGGTACATGATTTTCGTTCTGTCCAATGTCTGCTTCTGAGACCCAGCAATACCTCTAGATAACTATATGGTATCAAAGATGTGAAAAGAAACCGTCTTTCCTGATATTGTGGCAGCAAATCCCACTTTTATAAAAGACAGGCAAAGTAAATAGTACTGCCTATGAAGAGATTTACAATCTAGTGGTGTTCTGGCCATAAGCCACTGCTAGTAACAGATCTGGAATTACTACAAGACAGTAGACAGTAGCCTGTGCCTATCCTATGAGTAGACTCAAGCACGATGAAGCAGGTAGTTTATGTAACAGAATAACTCAAGTATATGACCCAAACTATATAATAGTAACGGTCTCGGTCTGGAACCTAGATGCTCCTCCAGCATGATGGTCCACAAAGCCTTCACCGCCCTCCCAATATCCCACACGAATGTAGTTCCCATCATCCAACCTATCCAACACGAGGCCCCCAGTGGTTGAACTGGACTGAAACAAAATGAACGGCGTTGGAAACTCCCCAACGGCAAGGAGGAACCCCTCGTTTAGAGAAGTGACCCATTCCTCAAGCGCACCCACACCACCTTGCTCTAGAATCGAAACGTTGCCGTCATCAGGCTGAACCCTAAAAGACCTTCCCAAAACTGATGTCATGTTATGGTATCTTCTAGCCGGAGGGAGAGGCTCAGTTGGACAATCTGGCTCCTCGGCCTTGTTGTTTGTCAACGCCTTGAGCGAAGCCAGTGGCCCAGTCATTGTCAGCGATGCAGACTTGACTTGGCCAAACTGGTTAGCAGGGTCGACTGGATCAACCGAAACATCATCAACAGTGGCCATGGCCGTCTCGCCTATCTCATCAAGGTGAATAGCAATACGCCCATCCACACTCGCCCAGCTCCAGGACGGGGCTCGATAGTTGGTTGATTTCGCTTTGAGCTTATATGGTAGTGTCTCCCACAGTAGTGCCCAGGGCATAGTCTCACGATAGATGCCGGCGCAATAATCGCCATTGAACCAAGTGGAACATCGCCTAGCAGCCGCCGCGAAAGCGACGAGTTTGTCTTTGTCTGGGTAGCGCAGTTCACGCTCCGTGTACGGAGATATGAGGTCGGCGTGAAAGTCACTGAGTCTGCCTTTTTGCCCTCTTTTGAGAATGTTGTACTCGAATTGGAAACGGCAGTCGAATCCTTCTCCCTCTTTGCCGGCTTCACTGTCTCCCAGGTACTCGGAGAGTGTGCGCTTGGTCTCGCATTCCCACGAGATCCGATCCTCGACGAAGTGCAAGGTCCGGGGGGAAAGGAGCCTTTCTTGGAAGACCCATGCTCGCTTGCTGAGAGGAAGATCCAGTCTTGAACAATGGAAGTCGACCGGGGAAAATATGGCGCATAGATAGATTGGGCCTGGTTGACAACCTGGCTGTTGGTCTTGGAGCTCGGACGAGTCTCCCCCATTCTCACCCGTTGAGTCATTGTCTGTATTCGACTCTTTTTCTGGGGCCTCCAGAGCCTCAGGTGCGTGGAAGCGCGTCCAGACATAACAGTCTTGGAGAAAGGTGGGATCTCTCGATCGAAAGGCTCCCTCGTGCGGGTTCGAAGAGACATCAATGGCAATGTTGACTTCACAGTTGAGATAAATCTGATCCATCTCTTCGGAATGGGACAACCAGTCAGATTTGGAACCTGGTCCGGACTGAATGATACAAAGACAATCGATCCAGATGTATGGGATCTCGAGTCGCTGGCAAGTTATAATTGCATCGCGGAAGCTAGCGGCGAGCTTTTCCAAGTGAATCTCTTGGCAAAGGTCGTCCAAATTCGTCGAGGACAGCGTGAGAAACTCTGGGTTATCTCCCCAGCAGTGGCTCAAGGTTGCATAGCCGCCTTTCTCGTGCACGTCGTCACGTAGAACTAGGCGTGGCGGCTGCTCTGCATTGCCAACTTTGATGAGACGTTCGGGATACCAGCCAGTCTCTCGTGGGCCGCAAACCTCGTCGCAGGAGTGGTTTTCTTTGCAATTCTGGAGCCACATCTTGGCTATCTTGGCTACAGATTCATGGCCTGTGCTGTCTGGGATATCTCGTAGTGTAGGAATGTCTCGTCGAACCCGGCATGGATCTGTTTCTAGGTCAAGACTGACGGAGTTGAGGAATTCATCGTACCCTAGAGGCGTTCCAGTAGCCTCAGAGACGTGAACAAAGATCTCCATATCTTGTCGTCTAAATCTAGCGTCTTCCTTGGCCTTGCTTCTGTCGTCCCCTTCGTAGAAACTGATCATCCAATGAGGCCTCCATTGGCTGGACCATTCGAAGTCGTACTCGAGCGGCAACGAGGTATCATCCAGATGACACTTGTCCAGCGTGTAGCAAATCCTACATCCATTCTTTGCAGCGGTTGTGATGCTTGCACTATCCTTGTGATGAGGACCGTACGTTGCGCTGTTTCGAAACATGGACAGGCATACCGCACAGAGCATCCTGATTGTTGGGACGTTGAAGCTGTGTTTGCTTGGGTAGATAGAGCGGCAGTTAATAACTGATGTAGATTGAGTGAAGATGAAGTGAAAGGTAGAGGCTTTCTCTTTGTTAATACCTCGTTGCCTATTTTATAGGGCTGATGGTAGGCTGACGCGAGCGGGGAAGTCTTTCGCTTTTACGCGGGGGTAGACTGGAGAAACATGATGGCCAGTGCTGCTAGTTGAAGATCAGAGTCGTATTGAGGTGATGTTAGAGAAAGACACTAAAGAGTATAAGTGATAACATTCTACGATAAAGAGAAGAAATACTAGGTGTCGTTAAGTTATCAAGTCAGCAGTGCTTTATGATGGGAGAGGAGACCATATTAGTTTCGTAGAGTCCATGTCTAACTATCCATGAATATCCATGAATTAGCAGAACCCAAGTCCGTACCCCGCCCCCACGTTAAGCCTCTAACAAGCCGGGGTAAGTTCAATGCGTATGTTTGATAAATCCTTAGAACCAGTCGTCTTGGGCATTGGTGATGATGCGGGATGAGAGAGGTACTTTATAGGGTAGTGTTAATTCGGTTGATGCTCTGTGGCGACCCTAGGTTTCTGCTTGCAAATTACACCAAGAAGTTCGTGTAAAAACATGGATAAATAAACTAAACAACACTTGGCAGCTGACCCAAGGAGAAGCCTTGTACGTCACTGACGGTATACAGCGGCGGCGTTAACAACTGCCCGTATACTTGCTGCGGGCTTACGACCGAGTTATGCCCAGGAGGGAGCTAGGGCGGAGCCGTGAAACAGTGGATAACGCTATCAGCGAACGGTTCACTATATGCGCCGGGAATCCTTCCTGGAAGCCGCGGGACTGTCTAACCGACTAACCGACTAAAGATCCATAGTTAAACCTAGGTTTGGTCGATCATTTGCCGAGCAGCCAACAGATGGCGCAACGTAAGGCATGCGAGCCTGGCCTGACAAGCCCTGTAGACGACCCTTGATGAAACTTCAGCCCGCGCTGCTAAACCGCCGAGGGAACAGGTTGTCGGCCGCGCCCTTGCATCCAGAGACCCGACGGGATTCTAAATGTTCCAAGGGTCTCAGGAGTGACTGTGCCCCTGGGATGCCCGATTGCGGCACAGCATTTGATCTCCAGTCCTTGCCTCGCTAATGGTTGATCGCCTCCAAGTGCCCACAGCATCAGGAGTACCGTTACATCACTGCCCCATCTTCTGGCCTCCTCCACATGGGAATTTGGCCGTAGAAGAGACAAAAGCAAAGATGTCGAGATTAATTAAAACCCGACACCCCGAAGAGTCGATGACTGGTGTGTGTCGTCTGGAATCATTCGACCATCTTGCGGCTAATATGGCGACCGATCTGTACGGGATATCGTATGCCGTCGCATACATCACCTTTGCGGTGGGCCTTGCGTCGTCCATTCTGAGGTTCTATTCTCGTGCGCTGGTCGTCAAGTCATGGGGCTGGGACGACACAAGTGCGTGTTTTGTTATGGTATGTCTCGAGTCAACACCAAGAGTCTCGTATAGCCAAGCTCACCATATAGATCGTCAGTATCGTTCATCAAGTCGTCCTCCAGCTCTTCCTCAACATTGGCTGCGGCAAGTGAGCTTACAACCCATTTGCCTTGTAATCTCTCGCGGCTGACATCCTTTAGACCTGGACTCGTCGAGTGCAGTTTCGAATCTCTTGATCTGCTACGGGTGCGAAGCCACCACCTCTAAAACAAACCTCAACTCTTTCATGCTGACCGACAACACAGACTGCCTTTATCCAAGAAATCGTCATCTATGGCGCCCACTGTGTCATCAAGGCAACCTTTCTACTTTTCTATCTACGCCTTTCTCCCGAATACCCATTCCGCGCCTTTGTCTATGTCGGCTTCGCTCTCACGGCGGGAGTCTTCATCTCGAGCCTGTTAGTTTCAACTCTGATATAACAGCGGCAACTCAAGGCTAACAGCGACCAGACTTATGACGGTCCTCCAATGTATACCCTTCGAGAAGATCCTTAACCCCATGCTACATCCAGAAGTCAAATGCATTGACACGCGCACCATCATGATAATTCCTCCTGTTCTGGTATGCTCGCTCAATCAGCGCTCCTATCCCTACATGTGTTGTGCTGACAATTACTACGGAATATTGCCATGGACTTTTACATTCTCTGCCTGCCCATCACGACGATCTGGTCTTTGCAAATGAACATGCGACGAAAGGTCACCGTCCTCTCCGTCTTTGCCTTTGGTATCGTTTCCGTCACGGTAGCGCTCGTTCGACTGCCCGTGCTCGTCTCGGTTACCTCAGGCCTGACCGATGTCTCAGTCGACGTGGGCAAGATGATTATCGTTGCCGCCTTCGAAGTCCAGTGCGCCATTATAGCCGTCAATCTCCCATCTCTCAAGGCGCTGTGGACAAAGTTTAGGGGACGGCAGAGCACCAACGGTAGCAACGACCGTCCATACAAGCTGTCGTCAATGGATGGAGGGAACCAAGGTGACTCCAAGAAGAATCCTTCCATGGGCGTCATCACCAGACTTGAGAGAGGGCTTGGGGTCAATGAATCCGAGGAGGAACTATTCGACGGCACAAAAACGCATTCCCGCATGCCAGCGCAAGCCACAGCACGGGCACACTCGCCAGAAGACGATCGGTCAAAGGGCGCAAAGTCGGCAGATGAGTCCATTGTTGTTACGACGGACTGGGCGGTTCAAATGTCGCCAAGAGGGGAGCAGCATAAATTACCACCAAAGCATGGGCTAGGCTATCTAAAGAACATGTAAGGCCCAATGGTACGAACATGCTTGGCTAACAAGAGAGGGGCATGGGTAGAAATACGAAAATAATTTTAGAACAGATTTTGAACAGAAGAAACATGCCATCTAGGGCTGTGTAATGACTTAAAGGCCCACCAGGCGCAAAAGTGACAAGCAAGACAAGATACCTCACACTCTCTGGGCGTTCTGCCACCGCCTACCATAGTCTAGTCAAAGAGGGACTTGTCTTATCAGATCAATATCTATCGTATCTGTGCTTTATTCGCGGCAACAGGCCCAACGAGCCCGGATCAGCGTCTGCGGGTAACAACTCGAGGTAGCATCATACATCTCGGGCTTCAACAAGACTCCGAGATGCTCATTTCGTTTGCCACATGAGGATTAAAGCCGCATGGAATGGAAACGCATCCTGTCTGATTCGTTTTCCAAGTCTCATGGGCCCTTGCTGCACTAAAACAGCGGGCTCCATAGCGGACGCTGGGCCGCTGAGTGGCCTCCATGAGAACGGTCCGGTAGTACCCTGAATATCAGCAGGGCCCATCATCGACCAGGGGCAAGCCTGAACCCCCCTGAGCCGAGTCTGGATTCATACGTACCCGGAACTGGCCGCTTGGTATATATACTTATACCTTGACCCCAGAGTCGTGCCCCGCGGCAGAAGCTAGCTTTTGTGCCCAAGTACGCAATCTCGAGACAGCAATGGGACTCCTGGGCACTATATGCGTGAATGCGCCGTCTCTTGTAGCGCTGGGAGTCGTTGGGCTCCTGACTCTACTCGTGTGGCGTCGCTACCTATCCCCCATCAGCGACATCCCTGGGCCTTTCGTAGCCTCTTTCACGCGAATATGGCACACGAATCGCATCTTAAAGGGCGATCAGAACTTGGAATTGATTCGACTGCACGAGAAGCATGGTATGTAGTATCATAGGTATCATCGGGCAATCAACTTACACCTCTCTTAGGCCATTTCGTCAGAATGTCTTACGACGAGGTCAGCGTCAGTCATCCAGATGCAATCAAAAAGGTTCTTCTAGCACCTAATCACAAGGTATTGGCGATAGTGATCCAGCTTTTGAGCCAGGGGACTAACTTTCCTCAAGGCCAACTGGTACAAGATCCATGCTCTACCTGATTACCGCTTCCAATCACCAATGAGCACCACGGATCCCAAGAAAAAGGTTGAAAAGTCCAAGTACATCGCAGCCGCGTACTCAACCTCCAGTGTCCTCCGGTCCGAAGAGCATATTGACGGCACGTTTGAGCGCTTTCTCGAGTGGCTTAACAGATACGCAACCGACAAGAAGCCAATGGAACTGAACAAGTACATCTCCTACGCCACCTTCGATGTCATCGGCGAGATAGTCTTCTCCAAGCCTTTCGGCTTCCTCGAGCAGGGAAAAGACATTGGCAACACTATCGAGAACTCTGTGGCACTCAACGCGTACGTGGCAGTTGCTGGGTACTGCCGATGGATCTTTGTTGCGCTATTGGCGAACCCCTTTGTAACTTGGCTGGCCATCTTGCCCATGGGCCATCTCTTCAACACCACCAAGTCGGTCCTGGCTGAGCGCGAGAAGAACCCCGATACACGCTTCGATGCCGTCTCTTACTGGTTCAAGCAGCACAAGCAGCACCCGGACAAGTTCACGATCCGCGAAATCAACACCCAAGCTCTGGCTGCTGCCGGCGCAGGCTCCGATACCGTCTCCTGCGGCATCCAGTCTTTTGTATATCACATGATTCGACACACTGATGCTTGGAAACGCGCCCGTATTGAAATTGATGAGGCGGTCAACAGAGGTATTTGCCAGGATAGCATCGTCTCGTTTGCTGATGCCCAAGAACTACCGTGAGTTCTCCCACCCGGGTTTTTTAATGTGAAGAAGAGACTCACCCCATCTAGCTTCTTCCAAGCGTGTTTAAAAGAGTCACTTCGGGTCTTTGGGCCAGTTCCCATGGGTCTCGCGCGTGTAGCTCCCAAGGGCGGCTTGTCTGTCGGAGATCGAACGCTACCCGAAGGGACAATCGTGTCCGTTAGCCCCTGGGTCATCCATCATTCCAAGGAGATCTGGGGCCAAGATGCACACGAGTTTAACCCGGATCGCTGGCTGGGTGCGGATGCTGCGGCATTGGACAAATACTGGGTTCCCGTGAGTCTGCCCTCGTCACTCCCCTTGTACCTACTAACGTGGAATCATGTAGTTCGGAGCGGGCTACGGCTCCTGTCCAGGACAGAATGTCGCAAAGATTGAGCTGAATAAGATTGCAGCGACTCTCATCAGGGATTACGATATTCAGCAGGTCGATAAGAAGCAGGAGTGGAAGTGGAAGGCTTACTTTACGGTGGTGCCTCACTCATGGCCAGTCTTTGTTGACAGGAGGAGATGAGACTGAGAAGGTGGTGTCTTTGGATTTCAACTAGCATCCTCAGGTAGTGATACTCGAGCCGATCAGTCAATAATATCAACTTGTCAGTATGCCGTCCGTGGGTTTCGCTCAGAGCCGTACGGAGTCCTGCTATGATAACTTGGCGTATCGATACGACTACCGATCCAGGGAAGATGATTCTCGGACTTTAACAATGTAAGATTCGCTATCAGAAGCTGGCCTGTACTTGCGGATGAGCACGACTTGCTTGTAAGCGGAGTCGACCGAGGGTGAGAGCCAGTTTGTGATCTACTACGTTTACTCACCACACAGGGATAGCATCGATATTAAGCATAAGAGCATCTCTGGAACTTAAGCACACCAGTAGATAATCGAGGAAAGTCTTGATCGATAAGATGCAGTTGTAAGACAACAAGTTATCAAGTTGTAGTAAGCTATAAAATTGTATAGAAAAGCCGTCTAAAGCAACACTCATCCCAGTCTCAGTAATCCATCTCCTCACATCGAGTGTTGCCCATAGTATACCTGAGCGGCTGCCAGAGCCACAGACGCTACAGTGGCGAGGAATATCACCAGGCCTAGCCAGAATGTCCAATACTGGATCGGGTTTCTGTAATCCCTGAAAATCGTGTTCCAATCCTTTGGCGGGTTTATGAACTCCTGCGCCAGCTCAATCAGGCGATCGTGGTAGAATGTGAATTCTCTCAGCCGCACTTTGCTGCCAGCTCGATCTCGGGCGTGTCCGTGGCCGCGCAGGCGAAACAGGTAGAGTCTCTTGTTGTGTTTCCTGAGGAACCGGTTTGTCGGTGTATTATAATGTGGAAACAGTAGGTTCAGAGACTTGATGGTCTCTTCGATTACTTCGAGAGGTATAGGGAATGGACATCTGCAATGGTCGGTTAACCTTGTCTATTACATTGTTCAGATACAACTGAGGTCGTCTGAGCTTAATTCATACACTTGTGGCTTCAGCGCTTGGGACTGGCTACCTGTGATCCCAGTTGCGGCAGCTGAAGGTTCATGCTTCGCTCTCCAGGTCTGCACCATATACAGGGCGTCGATGAGCCAGCGGTTATGGGAGAACACCGAAAGAACTCTGTAGTCGGCATCAAACTCTAGATGTCTATCTATGAGCGCGATCCAATCCATGGTAATGCTGGTCAGTTTGTTCATGTTGGCTGCTGTCAACGGATGTGTCAGACTTGACTGTAGCTGAGTATTCTCCATGGCCATTTCTGCTGCCAGATCCGGATCACGAGTTGAGTTTCCTTCCAGAACAGGGAATTCCGGTGCTGGTTTGCCGGGGTAGAATAGACCATACACAAAGTCACAAAGTCGACGTTCTCCCCTCCAGCCTTGTCGATGCCGCGTTTCGTCCGGGGCGGGATCGATCATGAGCCAGAGTCGAACGACACTGTCAAGAGCATGCCTCATCACAGCCTTTTTCTCTTCGTCCCCATCAACTGGCAGTCCAATCTCGCTGTCGTTCTCGAGTATATCTAGAATGCTTCCTTGCTGTGCAGCTGGGGTTTGTCGCATCTCTGGGGCTGCTCTGAGGGCTATCTCGACCAGCCTCCCATCTTGGAATGTGCAGCCAAGACTTCTGAGAACTCTCAGATCGTTGAGAAATTGGATCTCAGCATCGAAAGACTCGAAATAGTCGTCGTATTCCCAAAGGTCGCTATCAACCACGTCCCTGTCAAACAGGGCCGCGATCAGGGTTCTTTTCGTTTCTGGGACTAACTTGGACATTGAACGGAGTGGCTTCTTGTTTGCGAGCTTGAACCTTGTCATCTAAGGGAAGTATCGTAAACAATGATGAGCTGAAATGAGAATGTGTCTAAAATGAGGCAGTGGTTGGTGATCAGGTTCAGCTGCCGGATAAATCGGCCCATGATTTGTTACGGCCGTAGAGCAAGGATACACTGCGTCCAACCACCTTTATTATTCTTATGGCGACTGCATAACTTAAGACAAGCTGGTAGGTTAGCGAATTACCACTGCCCGCTAGAAGGATGTGCCAGGGTTAGTATGCAATGTAATGGAGTTTCTGTGTATCAACTCGCCCGCCCAGCCCCAGCCTTCATGTAGATCTCCCATTACTGCTGTACTACGTGGTAGCTGGGCCTTGCATCGACCCCGCCTTGAGACCTAGGCATCTATGATGATGCAAACTTCACTTCCATATATCTCGCTTTGACCGCTTAACTTGGCGAACAACTTGGTCATGGCAGTTGAGAGCCTGACGCGCGACGTTGTTGCTGGTCGCTATCTGAGAGAAACATCATCCACACAGAGCAGTAACAGTCAAGTTTCAACCTACGACATACTCGACCGTTTCCCCCAAAGCACCCGACTCAGAGACAAGTTTCGTCAGCTCAAGGACCGCTTACTCAACGTCCCCCAGCATCTGAGCCCGGATGACCTCTCTAGATGGCAGGAGAACCAGCAAGATTTCATTCGTCTCCTTGGAAACCATGGACCATTCTCAGAACAAGTGCGTCAAGGAGCCTCATTCGACGCCAAAATGATCGGCGATCGGAAACTCGTCATCATCGGCTGCAAAACCGGCAAGATCAGGGCCAGAGTTAAACGAGACCTTGAAGAGTCTGGGGCGCTGGACCTTGTCAGGGATATCATGGGGTTTGACGATGTTGAAGTCAACACCGAGTTCATGGGACACTTGGCCAAGACAAGTCTACCTTCAGCCTCGATATGTGCGGAAGCAGATCTAGGAATATTGTCTTCATTGGGATCAAGACTTCGCATACATGGCCCTGGAAACACAGAGTCCATCACGACAGTTGGGGGTGTGATTCTCATCGACGGAAAAGCATATGGGTTGACTTCCGGGTGTGTCATTTCAAGGCAGGATCTTGAGGTACGGAACATGGCTGAAGCAGGAGAGGATACGAGGCTGGGACATACAAACCGGAAGCTTTTGTCTCAAAGAATTGTTGCACACAACTACGGGAGTTTGAAATCGTTCCAAGGGCAGCAGTTTGCTTCACAGCAATGGGGGCGGGATGAGGTTCCGCAGCATTGTTCCACTAACGTACTTGGAGACACTCAAGCAAACTGTCCTGACGAGGCTTCGGATTGGGCACTTGTTGAATTGCCTCGTCACAATGTGCCCCCAAACGCAATGTTGGATCGGAGACGAAAGTCGTCGGGCGAATGGTTGTGGCCACGCCAAGCAACGGACGAAGATATTCTGGTCCAGAAAACGCTTTCAGAAGCAGACTTGGCTGGTCTTATGAAGACCGAGGACGGGCGAGTTGCATGCTTGACATACACGTCCTCCTCAAGACCTGTCCCCGGGTTTATAGCGGCTGGGTCTTCGAGTATTGTGCTGGATGGGGCAATCTTCTCAGTCTTGAGAGTGGATATGGATGACCCACTGGGTAAGTCTCCAAGCCGACTTGGAGAAGTGATGCACTGACTATGAAGACTACGGAGATTCAGGCTCATGGGTGATGGTAGGAAATGCCGTCTGCGGCGTCATCATTGCCGGCAGCCGTGAGGATACAGACCATGGAGTCCAAGAAAGCGGAAGAATGCAGGCTTTTTGGGCTTACATCATTCCAATCATCGATATCTTCGACAGTATATCTCATTCTTTGTCGGCCACTGTTTCCTTGGCTACTCTCGTTGACTATCGCATTGGAGTCTTACAATCTCGACGTCGAGATCTAAGGTGGACTTCCAATATGATCCCCCCACGGTTTCTGGACATGGAACTCCTCCTCGCTCAACAAAAGGAACAGAGGCGAGGCCACGGCGGCATCGAGAACATGAGACTCCATGCAAGGTCTAACAATATTCTGGTCCCTACTCCGCCACCCCCAAACCCCAGTTGGATCTCCAGATACGTTCTAAAAGGTTCAATCGGCATTCAGCACGAGACTATCTATCGGTTGCTGCAACTTGGTGAGATATGCCCGCTGTCGGCAACTTTCCGGCCTGGGTTAAGACAATGGGCAAAGAACTATCGGAAATCCCGATTCAAGAATCGGCGGGCGTTTGCTTGTGTCGATATCATCGACCAATGCCTACAGACTGAAGCCGGCGAGAACCTGCTTGGGCTGCTAATCTTCCTCTGCAAGACGCAGCAAGAGCCCTCTCACCTAGAGGGTGAGACGAGCCTGCATCGCCATAGTCATCGCACTGCTTGGCTTGCACAGCTCCTGTCCTCACTATTGACGATCCTGGACATCCCAAAGATTGCCATTCCTAGCACAAGTCAACTCCAAGTTTTCGTCTCTGGCATCATCTCGGCCTTTGACGATAGGGAGCTTCGGCATCTATACCTGATCTTGGATGGAATGTATCCGGCGGAAAAAGAGAAGACATCGAAAGCTGTCTGGTCAATCTCGCATCCCTCTCACCAGCAAGATATCCTTCAGCTACCTTACGGTCTAGTCTGGCGGCCTCTTCTTCGGAGCTTCTTCCGCAAATCTCCCGTCCAAGACCACAGCGCTTTTCGTGGAACGCCAGCCACGTGGAACCACACCGTTTCCTTTACGTCACGTATCCTCGCGCTTCTGTACAAGGTCTACATGGGCGACAGAAGTCACGTCTTGGTGTATAGTGGCAGGGACGCAGTTCGCGTGGGATTCTACGCGGATGTGATGCTTTCGTTGGAGGTGCAGTTCCGGAACAGAGATTCCCACGGCTCGTATCTGACCCCCTCGCCGTACAGAGAGTCGGAGCGTATCGCGAGTTTTGGCCAAACAGATGTGGTGATCTACATCACTATTGCAGCTCACGTAGAAGATGTCTGTGAGATTATTGATCGCAAGAGTGTCGATTTCCCCGACGAAAATAGATGTCCGCACTGGTAGACAGGCCATAAGACTAAGGCTAGAGGGTCATGTTGAATATATAGGTTAGAACAAGGGACGTGTTAGAAAGGATGGCCCGATTGGCTATGCTTTAGATATTAACCTTTATAAGGAGAAGTTGGACGCATATAAATCATTTTAGCGGTTCTCCGTTTATTAGGCGAGGAATAAACTCAAAGATCCTGGCCTCTTTGTTCCTCTGATCTCTCACTCTACTAGGATTTATGGTTAATTAGTGAATTACGAACACCTAGCAAGGCACGAAACTCGGTGGGCCAGAACTGGGGCAGCGACGGGTTCCGCAGTTTAAAGACCGGGAATATCATCAGGTAGATTAAGAAGAAAATACGAAACAGATTTTCAGCAATATCTTGATATTAACTATGTCGTCCTACACGTGTCGGTGGAGGAGTACTTAAGGTAGCAACGCCGCCTATCTTTTCAGGACCATAACTTCCCCCTTTCATCAGGCATGTATTCTCCATCCTTCCTCCCACTTTTCACAAAGTCCGGAATAAGGAGATAGGATTTATTTAGATATGCGAGTAGTGTTATAAGCGCAATATTCTTCCTAGTGGGTATGGATAAGTCTAAGATAACTTTAATAGAGCTTGCTCTGCTTATATTCTTTAAATTTCCATTCACTCAAGCGAACTAAGTAGCTCAGCTACCAGATATGCTAAAGAACATACGGTAATCAACCCGAGGGTTTATTGCCAATTACGAACCTTGAGACAGTCTGTGAATATATCTGTTGTCTCCGTTTTCTCTGCAAAGCTAACCTGCCTTGGGAAAATTGGACAGCGTTCTTGCGGTTTGTCTACTCAAGGGGCCTTGGCTTTTCCTAACTCGTAGATAGAAAATGATACAGAGACGGTGATGGGTTTTGTACCCAATATTCGCATGTACTTGGATGGGCTGCTATTTTTAGAGAGGCTAGTCAGGTTCATGTCGAGATTCAACAAGTCCTGGGGCATCACTCATGGACATAGGTTGCTAGTGTGAGGAATTCTCACGAAGTGGACTAAAATTTAATGATAGTATTTGGTCAGTTCTAAATACAGGATGTAGTCGGGAGAAGGAGAATGAAGGACATCGACAATTGCACATCTTTCCGTCACTTCCCACCATTCTAACTCTTTGCTGGCTAGTGCTGTGTGTGACCTTTCCAGTGTTCAGCAAACGATCAATTCACTTCATATGCCATAAATACACTCATTTGCAGTTGCAACAGCTAGTGCACTGCTCGCAAGTGCCGTATCTCGTATGGCACTTGGCGTCGCCGCAAGAGTTGCAGGTAAAGTGGACGCGGACGCAGTCGGCTTTGGTGCACGCCATGATTTGTATATCTTTTGCGTAGTAAGCAGAAATGTTGGAAGCAGATAAAGATATGACACATACAAGAGTATAATCGTTAATAAAAAAGGTTTCAATGAGTCTCAAATTGTTGAGTGAGCTTGAGCAGATTGCGATGGGTTGGATGAGAGACAATGGAATAGAGAGAGGAACGAGTCTTATTTACCAGTTTTACCTCCACCTATCTAGTAAAGCACAACCAACACATCTAACATGATGACTTAAGAAGCAACTGCCAAGACTACTGCCATCATCATGATTTGTGATTGTGATGAACGCCCATGTGATTCCGGGTTGGCCCACACAGCCCAATGTCACTACCCAGTGATCTAGGATGGAGTGTGATCCTGTGATGTCAGGTTGGTGCACATAACCACCCTCCTTACCACCCCGCTGGGACGGATAGGAGTGGATATGGGCATGAACGCAGTTATAAGCCAATTGTATTGCGTTGCTCCTCCGTTGTTGTGACATGAACCCCCCGGAGCCATGTCTAAGGAGGTAGGTGAATTCGTCCCCAAAGGATTAGAACAACATATAGGCCTCACACCCCCATAGTATCTCCAATAGGGCAATACAGACCCGACCATTGCGCGCCAAGTTCGGCGAAGCGCTTATCAACTGGTACCCCCATCTCGGGGATTACCCAGGAAAAGGGCGCAGCCAAGAAGAAGTATAATTATACGATGCTATCGGACTCCACAACAGGCCAATAAGTCGTCCCAACGTAGAACCAACAGACACACCGTAGAACAAATAGAAATGAATTTTGCTCCTCGCGGGGTTTCTACGTTGTGTCTGTTGGTTCTACGTTGTATCTGTTGGTTTCACTAGGTAACATTAGCTAATAGTGGAGTTTACTCTGGAGAGATTCAGTCGTTATCACATTCAGGCCCCAGCGGGCGACACTGATACCAGGAGGTGGGCCCTCTATTATAGCGGCCCCGGGGGCCGTGAACCCCGGGCGACACCTCGGAAAGAAATCGGAAACGTACCTATCCCCCGCTGTTTCAAGACGGTTGGCTGAAGTCGGTTGCATAGCTCTCCTAGCTCGCTTCGCTTAGCTCACCAACTGTCTGCACCTCCACGGTCTGAACCCATAGTTAGAAGTAGTGAAACCCCTCTTCTAACCGCCGTGCGTTACCTTGAGCGGTCGATGATGCCCAGAAGGATAACCTGGCCGGGACCAAGCGGGCTATCCCCACGAATTATGGGATCCTTCTGGTCTATGTCGCAGGCTAGCTTTAGTGTTAACCAGGTGGAGCATCCGAGTCATCAATAGCAACAACAGCAACAACTAACAGAGCGGAGCGACCACCAGGGCATTTGCATCGTATCTTCGCTCACTGTGGAAAAGGGACGAGAAGAGAATTTTCATGAACTGTGAGTTGTGACTGGCTTGCCAACCAACAACAACCCTCCTGTAAGGCGGGGGTACTTTTGTAGTTATTCTCATGCCGATAGCTTGTATTCGGGGTCGAATGGCTTGACTTGGTGTAGGTAGAACTCTATTTTGGCGAGAAGATAATTCGAATGTCGAGGTCTCTCTAAGATGAGAAAGGATGTTTTAGAGCGGGGAGTCCGGGCAGGGTGAGTGCACGTTTAGAGCTTCAACGCAGAAGTTTGATATACTGCGGGAGCATTTCTGCGGTCTCATCAATTGTTTCGCAGAAGGCCCGGTACACTACAATTCTCTCATAAAGCATCAAAATCCCGATGGTCTCCTCACCAGGACGGGCCACCAAAATGTAGTAGTTGTTACACTATTGCCATTGCTCCCGTTAGCCTCCCTACCCCGTGTTAGCTCTGCGGCCCAAAGTTGAAGTTTACCGTCCCTCCCATCCTATATGGGTTCCCGGGAACAGGGGGTAAATATACGTTTTCGCTCCGGCGCCCAAGCCAATCGTGCGAGTCTGGTATGTAGCTCCGCCAGCCTCAACTCACCTCGGGGGTGAGCTAGGCATCCACGCAGATCTTGGTAGTGTAGCGATCAGGCTTTCATTGGTTAGTAGTTCAACGCAACACGACAAACCCGGCTTCGGATTAATAAATATCCCGGAGTCTCACTTCTCTCACGTAACCCTACTAGCTGCAGTTCCAACTCATTTTCAGTGAGGTCAACAATGTCCCAAGAACAGGCGGTATTGTCAGGTACGATTCAACTATGTATTCACTGAACGCTATTTTGCATGCGCATTGCAATGGAGCCTTTGATTGAGGTATCTATTTGTACGGGCAACCTACTTAGCTAGGCCGTGCTCTGTGACCTAGCGCTTACCGTCCTGGAGACGGCGCGCGCCAGGGCACTTTGCACGCCTGCGTGGTTGCCCCAGGCCTAAAAAAATCTCAAGCACCCCACCTTTCCTCCACCAAACAACGAAGACTCTTCCATCTCTGACAAAGTCCTTCCCCAGCCCTCAACCGCCGGCCTTTCCCGCAGTCAAGAGAAGACGATCACCCGACGAATAGTCATATTTTGATCCTTGGGAGCCTGGGCGATCCCCGCCCCTTGCGCATGCTGGCTGGAACCCACCGTCGTCCTGCTCTTGAGCCCCTCGTCGAGCCTTGCGACACGGGCCATGGCAGATTCAAGCGACAGCCCAGTCAAGCAGCAGCTTGTTGACAAGCTACCCAAGCGCTTCGCCGGCATCAAGTTTGGGATACAGTAAGAAGCCGGTTTCCAGCTCGAATTACATCCTCGGTTGCTGCCGACGACTGACAATCCCTACCAAACAGGTCCAACCAGGATATCGCAAACCAAGCAGTGGTCGAGGTTTCCAACCGGCTACTCTACGACATTGAGAACAACCGCGCTCCCTATCGCCACGGTCCCCTCGATCCCCAACTGGTGAGCTGTCCCTCTGGCCTTTCGCGGTCGTACACACCTACCAGGAAACTAATACGGGACTTATAATAGGGCACTTCGAGCAAGTTGGGCAAATGTTCCACCTGCCATGAATCGCTCCAGAATTGCAACGGCCACTTTGGCTATGTAAAACTTCCGCTGCCGGCGTTTCACGTCGGGTATTTTCGCTTTGTAATGTCAATCCTCCAAGAAATCTGCAAGGTATGTATTACCCTCTCACACAAGCTTCGTTTCCCCAGCTCAAGAAGCGCAACCGTCGCTAACAAGTGCTCTAGGACTGTGGCCGTGTGCTGCTTGAAGAACATGATCGACAAGCCTTCCTTAGCGAACTACGACGTCCTTACCTGGATAACCTGCGCCGAACCCAGATATGCAAGCGGATAAATGAGCAGTGCCGCAAGGCCAAGACATGTCCCTACTGCGATGCCATCAACGGCCAAATCCGCAAAGTTGGTGTCCTCAAGCTTGCTCATGACAGATTCTCTTCCTACAACAAATCCAATGCTGCGAAAAAGGTGGTGCCTGAGAGCAAAGTCAAGTTCGACGCATCCTTTGCTGCGGCCCGGCAAGAGAACCCTGACCTCGACAAGCATTTACGCAAGGCTATAGAAGACCTTAATCCACTACGGGTTCTCAATCTTTTCAAGGGTGTCAGTCCAACCGATTGTGAGCTTCTCGGTTTAGATCCTACTGAGGGTCGACCTGAGATGTTCATTTGGCAATTCGTCCCAGCCCCTCCGGTATGCATCCGGCCATCTGTTGCCCAAGACAATGCCAGCAATGAGGACGACCTAACGACAAAACTCGCTGACATTGTGTGGGTTTGTGGTATGATTCGCTCAGCACTACAGAAGGGCACTGCTATCCAGACCATCATGGAACAGTGGGAATATCTCCAGACCCAGATTGCTATGTACGTTAATAGCGATGTACCAGGCCTGCAGCAACCTGGCTTCGGAAAGACCACAAGGGGCTTCTGCCAGCGCCTAAAGGGCAAACAGGGGCGATTCCGTGGTAACCTCTCTGGTAAACGAGTCGATTTCTCTGGTCGTACTGTTATCTCACCTGACCCCAATCTTGGCATCGATCAAGTGGCTATCCCTCAACTTGTCGCTAAAAACCTGACTTATCCAGAGAGAGTCCAACTACACAATATCGAGAAACTACGGAAGTGTGTCAAGAATGGCCCTAGCATTTGGCCTGGGGCCCAGCAAGTCATCAAGAAGGATGATGGAGAGTATAAAATCTCTCTCAAATTTGGGAATAGGGAACTGGTTGCAAGCCAGCTCACTATTGGGGATATTGTTGAACGTCATCTTGAAGACAATGATGTTGTCCTATTCAACCGCCAGCCATCACTCCACAAGCTCAGTATTATGAGCCATCTTGCGAAGATTCGCCCGTGGAGAACATTTCGATTGAACGAATGTGTATGCGGTCCATACAATGCTGATTTTGATGGAGATGAGATGAACATTCATGTTCCACAAACTGAAGAAGCTCGAGCTGAAGCGATCAACCTGATGGGAGTCAAGCATAACCTCATAACACCAAGGAATGGGGAACCGATTATTGCAGCAACTCAAGACTTTATCACAGCCGCATTCCTGCTTAGCAGTAAGGACAACTTCTTCGATCGGAAGACATTCGTCTATATTTGCATGCATATGCTCGATACTCAGACTCCACTCGACCTTCCAACACCCACAATCATCGCACCGGTGGCACTATGGACAGGCAAGCAAATTTTCGGTGTGCTTATGCGTCCAAATAAGCAATCACCAGTGAAGGTCAACCTCGATGCGAAATGCAAAAACTTCAAGTCACGGCCAGGCCAGTGCCCTGATATGGATCCTAATGATGGCTGGCTTGTGGTTCGGAATTCCGAGGTCATGTGTGGTCAGATGGATAAGTCCACTGTGGGATCGGGAAAGAAGGACTCTATCTTTTACGTCATTCTTCGTGACTTTGGTCCAGATGAAGCTGTTACTGCTATGAACCGGCTGGCGAGGCTATGTGCCCGACAGCTCACCAACCGAGGCTTCTCTATTGGTGTAGGCGACGTTTGCCCAGCTGCCAGCTTGGAAAAAGAAGCAGAGAACCTGATCTCTATCGCGTACCGACAATGCGATGATCTCATTGAGATGTTCAAACAGGGGAAGCTGGAAAAAGCCTCTGGCTGCAATATGGAGCAGACACTGGAAAATTCCATTTCAGGCATCCTCAGCAAGGTCCGACAACAAGCTGGCGAATATTGTATCGACACACTCAGTCGTAACAATACACCACTTATCATGGCCAAGTCAGGATCAAAAGGCTCAAACATCAATGTCGCTCAGATGATTGCTCTGGTAGGCCAGCAGATTATTGGTGGTGAGCGGGTACCTGATGGTTTCCAAGACCGAAGCTTACCGCATTTTCACAAGAATGCTCGTCAGCCCCCTTCGAAAGGCTTCGTTAGTAATAGCTTCTATTCTGGTCTTCTTCCTACCGAATTCCTCTTCCATGCTATCTCTGGTCGAGAGGGCTTAGTCGACACAGCTGTCAAGACTGCAGAGACTGGGTACATGTCGCGAAGACTAATGAAGTCCCTTGAGGACCTCTCCGTTCAGTATGATGATACAGTTCGGACATCTGGTGGTACTGTTCTTCAGTTCCAATTTGGGGCTGATAAACTTGACCCAGCCGACATGGAGGGGGCAACTGGTCCAGTTCATTTCCAGCGAACTTGGAGTCATGCTGAAGCTCTCACATGGGACAACGATGAACCATCTTTACTTCCAAGCGAGATCAGGGCGTTATGCAGTTCTATGCTTGAGGGTGAACAGAAGCGATTTCTGCGCAGGGGTCTGCTGCACAATGAATTGCTTGACTACGATGACGAGAGTGATTATGCTGTTGACGAGCATGAGGGCGGACGGAACTTTCTCAAGGAGATTGAGTCCCATATTGATCGATTGGCCTCAAAGCTATCAACAGTACGGAAGCTCGCCGGTTTCAATGGTATCGAGATGATCAAGCCGACAGCACAAGCCCATGCAGACCGAACAGCCAAAGTATCAGCAACAACCATGAGGCTCTTTATTCGGCTTTGCCTAGAGAAGTACAAGAAGGCTCATGTGGAGCCTGGCCATGCTGTTGGTGCTATTGGAGCCCAGTCTATTGGTGAGCCAGGCACGCAGATGACACTGAAGACTTTCCACTTTGCCGGCGTCGCTGGTATGAGTATTACGCAAGGTGTCCCTCGAATTAGAGAGATTATCAATGCGTCTAAGGTTATCAGTACACCGGTTATTACCTGTCCATTGCTTAATGACGAGCAGATTGAGCCAGCCAAAGTCGTCAAAGCCCGCATCGAGAAGACATACATGTCTGATATCCTCCGCTTCATTGAGGATGAATGGCGCTCTGATGAAGGCAATGTGGTTCTGCAGATCGACACAGACACGCTTGCAGATATGCACTTGGGCATTGGTGTTCATGATATCGCTCGGGCTATTTGCAACCAACGGAAACTCAAAATATCGCCAGATGACATAACAATCGATGGAGAGAGGCTTGTTATTCGCATCAGAGACGCCAGCAACACATCGAAAAGTACCACCAGCAAAACCGCCGCCGAGGAAGCTGGTGATCTGCTACTGCGAGCCAACTTCCTTCGTCGAGCGCTTCCAAGCATATCGATCTCTGGCTATCCAGACGCCACGCGCGCTCTCATTGAAACATCTGAAGAGAGCACTCATAGGGTCTTGGTCGAGGGCTACGGTCTCCAGGCTTGTATGACAACGGAAGGTGTGATTGGCACAAAAGCCCGGACAAACAGCGTGATGGAGTGTAACCAGGTGCTGGGTATTGAGGCAGCAAGAACTACAATCGCAGACGAAATCAACCAGGTCATGGGTTACATGGGCATTGATCACCGACATATGCAGCTCTTAGCCGACGTCATGACCTACAAGGGAGAAGTTCTTGGCATCACACGGTTCGGACTGTCGAAAATGAGGGATAGTGTTTTGCACCTGGCTTCATTTGAGAAGACCCCAGATCACTTGTTTGCAGCAGCCGCAGGGATGAAAACTGATCAGATCGAGGGTGTCAGTGAGGGTATCATCATGGGGCAGACTATGAGTCTTGGGACTGGTGCAGTCCAAGTTGTGCGGCGTCTGGGTATTCGACAAAGCGATCTGCTCCAGAAACCGACCTTGTTCGAGGATGCGTGGAAGGCGGACTCAGTACTGAAAAGAAAGGCCCGGGCAAGAACATAGGTGTATGTGATGGATGCCGTCATTGCGTACTGCGCCGTTGAAGAAGGGCACCCAGGCTTACGGCCATTCATCATATCTGGGTTGGCCTGGCTGTCATCACTATCTCAATGGTCGTGGTTGTGCTTTCAGCTACTGGAGAGCGCCCGGGGTGGTTCGAACTCCTCGTCAGACCTCGACGAGTGCTGCGCTCGACGCCGGAGCGGCAATGTTGGCGGATATTGCAGTCGAAGCCCCGCCTCGTATCAGAGAACTTGGCCAGACTGCCAGAGAGGAGATTCGGGGTAGGATTATCAATCTCTGCTGAGTAGGAGTCGTGTTGTGTATTAGAAAGAGGGACAGGGGAGGCCATGGTGACGTTTGAAGGTGGGAGATGAAGAAGGCAAGACGATGAGATGCCCAATATTTCTGTCAAGCCCAAGTCTACTATAAATCAAGCAATCTGAAAGTCTGACAACATGCCCACATTCTTGAGTCGCCTGAGGAGGTCCACCTCCCTCTTCGTCCACCTGCAACGTTGTGTACTTCTCTGCCGTGTGCCTTCGGGGGCTCCCATGGTGAGCTCGCTGGCGTCGCAGGCGCTGTTATAGTCGCTGTCGCTATCGCTGGTGTTGTAGCTATCATCATCGCCATCGTCGCCGGAAGGTCCTCGGTCTCATCTCTGGTTTCCGGGGTGCGCTGAACGCTCCCGTCTGGCAACGTGATGTGAGCCTGGCCGTGTCCTAGCTTGGCCAGCAGGCTTGAGATCATCTTCTGCATCACAAGTAACTCTAGCCTCACTGAGTCTGCTTGCTCCTACGGAGTCGCAAAGGGGCATTTTGATGGACGGTCTATTTCACTATGTTCTTTATCATCGTAGCAGTAATACATCTTTAATAGATAAAGGGTTTATTAGATATTATTTGGATAACTACATGCAAATAGAATCCATGGAGGCTCCCGAAAGCACCGATGTGGTATCGATTTCTCTCCAACATTAAGTCTATTAGCATATAAGCCAATTTCTATCCGCTTTTGACATCATCGTTCCAGAGATTCTCCATGAACTCCTCCAGGTCTCCTTTTCGTCCTACTAACACTCTTTTGTCTTTCTCCTACTTCTCTACTAACTCAAAGTCATCATACTCAAACCGTCGCTTGTCCTCATCACCGCCGCCGTAGTTGAGCCAGTCATCTTCCTCGACGTACTCTCCCTGAAGCAGCACCATGGCGTAACACTCGCTGACCTTGCCGCCCGTAACAGTGTACTCGAGATCCGGGCTCTGGAGCATCTTGACTCCCTCGTCTGGATCACGAGCAAGGAACACCTTTGATCCGCTGCCGTCGGCATAGTCACACACCACTGGGTAAAAGACCTCATCGTTGGGATCGATGGCGAGGAAGAAGTAGTCGTCCGAGTTTTTGTTTTCAAAGTACGGCACGAAGGCTACAACAACGGCGGTGCCTGGGATGTCTACCTCGTCTTCGAGACGAAGGCGGGACACGCCAACAGCGGACATGGTGTTGTTGTAGTAGTGCATGATGCGCTTGGCGCCGTCGGCGATGAGCACGTCCTCCTTGGACGTCCACATCTCGGAGCAGAAGGGGTTGTCATCGCCCTCAATGAAGAAAGCATACACGTTTCCATTACCACACGAGACGATCATGGTTGTGATATCCGGGTCGATCAGGAGAGCTACTTCTTGGCCGTTGGAAAGGCTGTACTGGCGGTTATCGAAAGCCGTAACATCGTAAGAAAGGGCCTTGGTGCCGCCGTTCTTGACCCTGGATGTCAAGTCCAATACCTGCCGCTGGCTAGTCGAGTTGGAAGATGAAGTTGTGTTTCCAGCAGCGACTTGACGGGCCCGAACGGCAGGGATGAACCCATCTTCGGGCAAGTCAAAATCTTCGTCGCCGTCTATAAAGTCATCCGCACCGCTGTCTAGGTTGCTGGACGCAGTAGGGGCATCTGATGCTGTTGGATTGCCTCCCGCTGTCGAGTCGCTTGGTGCTAACGGACCATCTGTTTCTGTCGGGTCACTCGTTGCTGTGGGATTCAGGACACCGTCCGTGGTTCCATCATCTGTAGCCGTGGGAATGGGATCCGCAACACCTGTAGGATTGGAGTCCACAGTATCCGTAGGATTCATTGTGTCGGTGTCCCCAGCAGTAGTGGGATTCTGAGTATCTGTAGTATCCGTAGGATCCGCAGTGTCGGTAGGGTTCACTGTGTCAGTATCCGTAGTTTCGGTAGGATCCATAGTATCGGTGGAAGCCATGGTATCAGTCGGATTCTCAGTTGTTGTGTCCGTAGGTTCTTCTGTGTTGGTTGGTCGTCCAGGGAGACTATATCGAACACAGTTAGCTTGGTACTCGGCAATAAATACGTCAAGAGACTTGAAAGAACTTACGCAATGCAGCCACGAGAAAGAGTGGTATCGTCAGTATCGAAAATAGTAAACTCATCAAGGCCAAACACGTCGATGTAAACTCGATTGCGCCAACTGAGCACCGTGCTGATGCCAGTACAACCGTCGATATCACTGAAGCCAGCTTCAAACTGATTATCGTCGTTGAGCCCAATCGAAGCAGCCACCTGGGCCACTCCCTTGATCGACGGTTCGTCAATAAGACTGATATCGATGCTGAACCCGGCCACCCTAATACCGCAGTGCAGGCCTACGGGTAGAGCCAGCTCAGCGGACAGCATGAGTTCACCCTCAGCCTCAAATACCGGCTTGAAGTAGGGCTGGAAGTTCTGCTGCGAACTGCTTCCTGGGTTGATAAAGTCGATGGTGGCTTGGGCGTCCTGAAGACCCATCTCGGCACCGGCGAGAAGCTGGCCCTTGGCCGAGGCTTCAAGAGTGACGCGTGAACCGACGCTGATGCTAGGTCCGATCCTGACGATTCCGTACTCGAGACCAGGAAGACCAACATCTAACAGAGTGTTCTCGAACTCGCGCTCGTAGGTCATCTGTGCGTCAATGCCGATTTGCAAGACGAACTGGACATCTGCGTTGATCGAAAGCTGACCCTGTGTAAAACCCCCAAGAGGTGAGAAGGAAGCGCTGCCCGAGACTCTGGCATTTCCGGAAACACCACAGCCAACGCAAAAGATGTTCATGTAGGCATTGAAGTTCTTCTTTTCCTGTCCAGGGTCTTCGTCTTCATCTTCATCTTCATCTTCAGAAGGCTGCTCACCAAAAGCTTTGAGCAGAATAGAGTCGCCCCAGGGTGATTCGACCTGCTTGGCATCGGGGTCCTTGAGCGTCTTGGCGTTGGGATCGTCAGAAGATGCGTCAGGAAGCTTCCACGATATCTCGTTGTTGAAGCTGCCAGAAATAGAAGTGGCCTCCTGGACTGCCTGGTAGACATCCTTCAGCGGCTCAATCACGTAGTCCGAGACTGTGTCAAGAAGATCACTGAAGAAGCCTCTCCTGTGAAGTTTCCGTCTATTGCCACGGCGCTTGGTGTCCCGTTTGGCACTTCGTTTGGCTCCGGGGTCGTCGGAATCTCCAACAACTTCGATTTCCTCGGCCAGGTTATTGACAAAGTTGAGATATTCCTGGCTCAACGGTTCGAATCCCAGGTCTGCGTCCAAGTCGAGGTCAAAGAACTGGCCGAGGCACGCGCTAGGCAGCTTGTATTTGGTGTCGGCTGGCGCCCGACACGCCTGTCGAGAAGTTGAGAAGTCAACAGCCTGATCTCCGTTGGGCAAGGTCGTGCCCGTGGGTGAAGAAGAGGAGCCAGTGGATGCTGAGCCAGAGGCAGTACTGCTTGGGTTCCAAGTGAACGAGGGACCAGCCCCGGTATCAGATGGAGAGCCCGCAGTAGGAGATCCAGCGCCCGCCTGAGAAGAAGAAGGGCCTGGACGGTTGACTCCTCCGTTTCCAGGTACCCACCAACCCCATTCTGTTTCTCCTCGGATGATGATGTCGTTGGGATCAGAAGGTTCACCGGAAGCAATAACCACGAATTCGCCCCTCACAAACTTGAAGCCGCTGACAACGAAAAAGCATCGTTCACCCTTGGCCCAGTCGCCGCAGCCTTCAACGTAGGCGACAAGGATCATGTCTCCGTTGGTTTTCCAGGTATCGACGGCATGGTTGTAGGCTTCTTTGTTGGAAAAGGTGATGGTTAAGCCGTTGGGGCCGTACTTGACGGAAGTATAGTCGCAATGATCGAGGTTGACGGAGGGCTTTTTGAAGTAGTAGGTCAGAAACGCATAGTGTCCAGACTTGTTGGGGTCTAGAAGATCTTTAAGCATGTTACACCTCGAGAAATAGCGTGAAGTTCTTACCATCGATGCCGTAGTACATCTGAGACCCTTTATCAGGGGAGACTGGAATGATGTTGGTGGCAGGCTTGGTATCGCAGCTCCAGTGAACGGCAGGAAGAAGAGTAGCAACAGGACGATCGTACTCGATAGTCACGGTCTCCCTGCTGTTCGAGTTTTGCTGGTTAGAACCACCAATCAGGCCAGGAGACTGGTTCGAAGACGCAGATCCGAGATTGGAGTCGCCTGGCAGGGGGTAAGCACCGGGTTTGGCGAGGCACTTGGTGCAGTCAGATTGAGGAGCCTCAACTACAACAGCATGCTGCATATGCTGAAGAGTTGAATTCAAACTGGTGGCATTTGAAGCTCTCGGGAAAATGCCCTCGGGAGGCGGGCGAGCATGCACAAAGGCAGCGGCCTCGAGAAGGGCCGCAAAGACGTTGGTCCTCATGGGGTAATGAATGTGGAAACTTTGGTGAAAATAGTCCAAAAGGAGTGAGGACTATATGAGTAAAAGGTATGAAGTACGTTTTGAAAGAGAGTAGATAGAATTGAAAGTGAAAAAGAAGGGAATATACCACACAAGGTGTAGGTAAGGAGTGACTAAGATGTAAAGAAAGACAAGTGGCGATGAAGCTGAGGAGACTACGATTTTATCGAGCACGATGCTCATATATATATACATGTCCCTATAAAGACCCAAAGGACTAGCCAAAAGCAAAGAAGAACCCGATCCAGAACTCGCAAGTGGCTGGCGTCTGAGCGAGAATGGGGGCAACGGAGGATTGGTTCCTAGCAAGAGTGCTAACATGTTGCTACGTACCACTATTTTGCAGTCTAGACACGTCAAATATAGCCTACCAAAGACGAAGGTGAGCATACGTCCACTTCGAGTCTCACATAGGTTTAAAGAGCCCCGGGTTCGTAGGCGAAATGTCTTGGAGCCTGCATGCTTGCGTAGTCGCACATTATCAGCCACCAGACAAGAAGACAGTTGTTAAGCAAAAGCTTAAAAATTCTTTTTCCCTACTTGAAGCTTAGTCTGTGCCATGTTTCACCTTTGTTGAGTAGACGATGGGGTTTTTGACGTTTTCAGCTGTGTCTCACCGACCGAGGCGCTTCCGAATCCGTCTTGACGCTGTAGCGACTATCACTACTTTGAAACTACTATGAATGATCTATGCTCTACTCGATGGAAAACTCTCAGTCAATTACTGAGCCAAAGACTCACTAAGGTGCCGTGACTTTAGCCAGCGGCATCGACGCACCATTTTGTATGGTATTGGCCTCCGCGTGACAATTATGGGCCAGGCTTCCGGTCTTCGATGAAACTCACCTGACCATATGGGAATTTTTCTTGGGCACTTTGGATATCACTCACAGGAGAGCAAGTGAGTCTTGAAAGTCGAGGTGACCAGGTGTTGTACTCCTGAGCAAAATCATATACCGGTACAGATTTCTAGGTTATTGGATAGAGTAAAACTAGTGACCTGGGAAGCATCAGATACATGTTCCCGGGTAGGAGTCTGAAGAGAGGTTAATAGAATCACCTTGTCGCCCTGTTGTACAAGAAAACTAGCTAAACTACAGGAATTAGGGCGCAATCGACAGGGCAGCTGCGAACATGGTGAGACACAAGGATTCACCTCAGGAACTCTGGTGACACTACACAACCACGCCACCCTAGACCGAAAAGGATTCACAAAAACATTGGAAACGGTGCCCCCGGTACGTTGTCTAGCTTTACAGGTGAGTATACAGCTTATTCGAGTTCAAGTCACCCACCCGAGATATTCAAGTGGCCGACACGACGGGCGCGGCGAAATCTCATACGCACCAACATGGGCATTTCAAGTGGGCATTTCTATAATCACTCTCAAGGAGGATACCTCGCTGCTCCCCGCGTCACTTACTGCATTGCCTTCTCGACCCTCCACTCTCGTGCCAATCACTCATCTTTTAGCATAGCTAAGCAGGATTTGGTCCATAGGCAGTTTTATGTTGATAGTTAGTTCGACCACCGACTGTTTACCATTCATAGGTGGGCCCAAGAGTTGTTTTTTAATCGCTGCCTCCAACTCTTCCATGACCTTTGTCCTTGGAGTATTCCTGCCAGTATTGATAAAGTATCACAGCTATAGGGCAATAGATTCATCGACATGTCTTGCGATGCAGCGACGATTTGGCGGTGTTGAGAGGATGGGTTAACTCTTTCCAGATCGCAATCTCAGATTTGGTTCACAGCCAGTCAGACAATCTAGACTTGTGTACTGAACCCAAACTCCTAAACATTCTGAGACCAGCGCTGTTGAACGGTTTATCAAAACCCGATATCTACTTATTCTTGATCAATCTGGGCAGCGCGGATTTTAACAACTCGCGATGCCTTTTCTGTTCTTTATGTTGTTCTTGAATCACTAACTATATTTCGCTTTTAGATCCTGGTGATATTTCAATACCCAGCTGATGGTCTTTTACGTTATGCGTTATTATTATTGAGTCTGTTCATTCAGTTGCCGAGCCAGAGCTGTAGTCGTAACGAGAACAGGGTTCCGATTGACAGACCCACGGTGCAGAAATGTGAGTTGGTCCAGAATGACTGGGAAAACGACATACTGACGAAAAGATTTCATTGATCAAATGGCGCGACGTGCAGTCCTCTAATTGGTCATGCTATAGCCTGGTTTGCAAATAGTCTCGGCGGCCGAGTAATAATTTCTACGTGCGGTCCCTTGATCTAGCCAAGGTTGTCCTGACTAACAACAAAGGAATACGTTTCCTATTCAAATAGACCCTAGTACGTGTACTGAAACCTCGGGTTATGTTCTCCAAGCTCCTCGGCCTCTTCTTCTGACAAGCCCTGGATTCTGTGGTCCTCCTTGCCGTCAGCCTTTCGCTTGTTCTGGCGGCGGAACCACGCCCAGAACGCGAGATAGATGACCGAGGACATGGCAATCATGGCCATGGAGATGGCGTGTCCCTTGACAAAACGGGGGCCTTCGTTGGTTTTATACAACTGAAACACAAAGCAGATTAGCAACAAAATCCTCTCTCGTCGTGGTATAGGAGACTTACAAATGGGGCCGGAATACCAGCAGAGTTTCCGATAGTGAGCTGAAGACCGGTTGCAACTGTACGCTTACCGTACCGAGGATTGTTGCTGGGAAGCCATGCGAGAGGAAGACCAACCACCACATACAGACCCATCGCTGCAAGGAGGCAGCCAAAGTACTTGACACCTCCTGGTGCGGTGCTCACGAGGATGGCGTAGCCAGCCGTGCAGATGAGGCCGAAGATGACCGTGAAGATGGCACGTCGCTGGCTACGGTCCGAGAGCCACGCGACGACGATATAGCTGATGGCCCCTAACGCGTAGCAGGGGATTGTGAGTGCCTGAACCTGCGCAACGCTCCAATTACCCAAGCCGCGGATGATGGTAGGCAGAAAGGTCGAGTATCCATACAAGATGGTGTCGCCACCAAACTGGCCAATGCAGAAGAGCCAGATCTTCCAGTCTTTGAGGCCCTCGTACACATCCTTCTTGTGCATCTGGTCTGATGACTTTGTATGACCAATCTGCTGGCGCATTCGCAGGTCGATGAGCTCGCGCTCGTTGATAGTCAAGTAATGGGCTTCATCGGGACTATCAGCAAGCCAGAACCAGACCGCTATTCCAAGTATGACGGTCGGAATGCCCTCGAGAATGATGATCCATCTCCAACCGCGTAGACCGGCGACGCCATCCATGTGCCCGATGCCGTACGCGAGGAGTCCGCCCAGGGACCCAGCGATTGCGGCCGACACGAAGAGATAGCCAATCCGCAGTGCGTATTCGCGCTTGGTGTAGAACATGGTCAAGTAAATCGTGAGGCCAGGGAACAAACCACCCTCGAGGGCGCCGAGAATAACGCGACATGCGATCAGACTCTTGTAATCGTCAACGATGCCTGTCAGAGTCGCAGTGATCCCCCAGGCCGTGGTGATAAACGCGATCCAGCGCGACGGTGTGAATTTCTTGATGACCAGGTTCGAAGGTAACTCGGAGAGAATGTATGTGACGAAAAGAACCGAGACGGCGATCTGATACTGGTCGCCCTCCAAGCCGAGATCTTCCTCCATGCCGTAGAGCCGAGCATTGCCGATATTGACGCGATCCAGAAAACTGAGAAGATACAGGAGCATGACGGGAGGGACAATCCATCGGTCGAGTTTACGGAGAAGCTCCTTCTCGGCTGCTGGGTCGATGTAGACCTCGCCTTGGACGGTGCGCTGCTGCTCCTCGATGTCCTTGGCCGGGAGGCTATCGGTCGCAACTTGTTTCGGCGCCATCATGAAGAGAGAGGCTGGGAGAAAGGGGACAAACGGCGATGGTGCAGAGGCGAAAACCCGACAAAGAGGAAGCAGGGTCGCAGAGCATTTATGGAACCTCCAACCTCTCTATCTCCGCGATTACCCCGGATCCGGGGTCCGAT